>LIEC01012239.1:11519-26541 GCA_001925005.1 Drosera capensis | reverse complement strand
ATTAAGTTTAGATATACATATTACAACAATTGTAATACAATTCATTATTACAATATATTATTTTGTCATAGAGAAAATGCACTTTGCTCCAGAACGGAGTAATACCATATCAAAAGAAGTGGAGAAACTTCTCTGTGCCAACTTTATCCGAAAAGTCGATTATCCGGACTGATTAGCCAACGTAATTATGATAAATAAAGCTATTGAGAAGTGGAAGATGTCTGCTCGACTTCCCAACTCGTCGGTGGAGCAAGTTTCCTGTCTGCTCGGATACTTAATTCGTCGTTTGCGCTCATAACGTAATTATGATAAAGAAAGATACTATCATGGGATTTGTCGTATAACAAATTTGACAAATTCCTCAGCAAGAGAATGAGATAGCAGATGCACTTAGCAAAAATGCAAAAGTTGTGAACATCCTGTTTGGTCGGCTATACATTGATGTAATTCCCAATCTGAGGAAGAAGCTGAAAGAATACGTCAACCCGGCCGAGTTCGTATCATTATGGATGGAAGTCATAGTTCACTACCTACGAAACGACATTCCACCAGAGGACTATAAGTCAGCTCGGAAGGTCAAGAGGACGACACATCACTTCTTATTGGTGAACAATCATCTATACAAAAAGTCCTACTCTTTCTCCTCACACAAACGAGAGCTTTTACTTGCAGAAATTTATGTGGGGATATGTGAAAATCATCATGGGACACAAAATTTTTTGTCATTTAATCGATTTAGTTAATAGCCATTATCGAACTCAGGGGCTTCGGTTTCGAAGATGTCTGTAGCCATCAGAATGTACGACAGAATTTTAGTCTTGTGATCCAGTTACAAAAATTCGACAGCTTCTGCTATGCCCTTAACATTTTCCTTTCCTCCGATGACGTGACTATTATTCTGCTCCAAGTCTCAAGCATAGTTTACTGTTCATATATAAACTTCTCCAACTTCATGAGACGGTGCCAACTGGGATTGCGGATCCATAGATTCTTTCAGCAGCTTGTTTGGCCAGAATAAGAAATGACAGATTAGCTCGTAGATACTGTTTAACATTGTGTTTAGAGTGTTTGCATTGGAATTAATTGGTATTGGAGGTTGGTTTCATGGTTTTTGATGGGCTTGGAGGAATCGAGAATTAAACTTTATTCGGGTAAGTGATGTTGGTTTGATGAATGGTTACACATTGTCTCAATTTGTTTGATATAGAGGTATTGACTGTCATATCAGAAATGATATAACAGTAGTAAATCGAGTTGATGATGTCTACGGTGTCGATTGATGTGTGGTTTCGAACGTTATTACATAATGTTAAATGTGCTTATATGAATAGGACGAATCACTGGTATACTTGTATGATAATTGTGAATCTCAGATCTGTATGATGGGTCCAGAATGTTGGAAAAAAGGATACAACTCTTTTCTTTTTCTTACTTTTTTTTTCGTGTGACCCCTGATAAGGGGGTCGACACGTTATTGAGCTTCTATTTTTTCTGTCTTTTTTTGTATCCCAAGTAACTCCTGTAACGTTACTATTTTTTGTGTCTTTTTTCTTTTTTTTGTTACAGGAGCAACATTTCAAAGAGATATATGACCTAAGATTTGATGCTAGATATAGTTTAAGTATGAAAGATATTCTGATCTTAGAAAGTTATGATTAAGTACATCAAAAGTTTTTAAACTAATGATGTATATAAGAACTTATCTTAATTCTTATGACTAAGGTAGGAAATATAGTTTTTGCCTAATTGAGACGTTGGGTCCAACAATAGTGTCGTCATATGTATCATTAATAAATAATGAAAAGTCGAGGAGTTTCAAGGTTGTTCTTTTTGAGTTTTATTTTCCTTTTTAGGTTTTATTTTACAATGTAATTTGGAGACCCATGGAGTTTATACCACTTTTGTGCATGAAATCCAAATTTGGTTTTGAGAGACGGTTAGGAAGTGGTGTTTACCCTCAAAATTTAAGGGTTAACACAAGTTTTGAGGATAAAGCAGACTAATTTTGTGTTAAGACTATCTATATACATTAAGACTAATTTTGAGGAGTTTTATTTGATAATATACAAGTTATGGTGTTAAAAGTCGGAAATGGAGGAATGAGTCACGAGGAATATAAGGTGCATTTCAGCATATGGGCTATCTCCAAGGTACCTAATCGTTTCTTTCTCAGGTTTTCTTGTACTATTTACCTAAATCGGTTTTAGGCAATCACTGTGTCAAGAAGGGTTAGCTCAATGATGAGTAACTTTTTTCCCTTATCATGTAGCCAGGGTTCGACACCTCCTAAAGACATCAAGAAATAGTGTCTCTGTTATCTAATACAAGGGTTTAGACTTCGTACATCAAGTAATATTGTTGCTTTGCTTTACTTTCGTTTAAGACAATAATTGTACTTTAACCATTTTGAAAAATGAAAACGGGTAAGTGTTAACATGCTATAGAATTGAGTTGGAACTCTTTTTATTTTTGTATTCTACTTTAGCTTAAAAGATTGAATTTGCAGGCACCCCTTATATTAGGATGTGACATACGCAACCTAAGTTCTGATACTTGGAGTCTAATAAGCAATTCTGAAGTTATAGCTGTCAAGCAAGGTAATATGTGTAATCACACTGTTTTTGTCCTCATCTAGCAAGAATTAGTTGCTCTTCGTATTGAAAATGGATACTCCAAGACTAAATTGACTGTGAAGGAGGTATTAACTGATTATTTGGTTGTCTTGGTTCTGTTTGAATTGGATGGTGATAAAGAAAGCGAAAGGGAGCCTGGACAGGCTAGACTAGCAATAAATCAGTCTGCTGGAGTAGATTTACAGGAACCTGCTTGTTAACTTTGCGTACCATAAATTTGTTGTCTCTTGAAATGTGAATCACATTTTTTTCAGTAGATGGATTGAAGAGTAAAGAGTGTTTTCTTCATACGGATTGACATGTTCGTCTATATACATGTCTTAAATAAGTAGGACCAGCACATTCATCAAGCTTTTGAGTTTAGGGTGAAAATTCTTCCAGGTATCGTTGTATCATTAGTTATACACTCTTGCTTATGCTCGTTGTAGCATTATTTAGAGATGTTGAATCCTATATACGTGTCGTTAATTATACACATTTTAAAAAAAAAGGTTAGTTACACACTTGATCATGCATGTTGTGGCATCTCTCAACTGTTGTTGAATCCTATATATGTGAAGATCCTTTGAGCATTCAGGAAAAGAAGGTCCGCAATTATGGACAAAGAGATGTAAGAAAATTTACTTAGGACAGTAGGATTCTTCTGCATTCTTGTGGTGTAAAATGTACTCCTTAATTTCTTGTCTGAACATTACCGTATGCTTCATTCCCTCCTTCACTCATGGCAGGTTAGAGTAGTCTCCATCATTTGGTTTAAAACCAGTTGGTTTGAGGGTCTGACCCATGTCTTGGCAGTTGCATTTTTAATCATAATTATAAATTGTTGGGGTATTGTAAACATGATAATGATGATTTGAATAATAATAATAATAATAATAATAATAATAATAATAATAATAATAATATATGTGGATAATACGAATGAACAATGCCAAACTCGTGTATTGATTTCTGTGATATGCTCATAATTTCACAGTTATGGGCTGGACCTCTGTCCCAGAATCGTTTTGTCATCCTTTTTGTCAACCGGAAACAGTATGATCTAGAGATGACCGCCCACTGGAGTGATGTTGGTATCCCAAACGATACTATTGTTCTAGCAAGAGATCTATGGTTGGTAAGTTCCTTTTGAGTTTCATTCTCCTCTTGTGTTATCATTGTGATCTGCTGTCGGAACCCCAAGACATAATTCCTATCAGGATCTTGTATTCGTATGTTGATTTTTGATGCCTATGTTTTGCAGCATCAGGATTTGAGCGACATTCTGATAGGCAACTTCAGTGTGACTGTGAAGTCACATTCATGCAAGATGTTTATACTGACGCTCCATTATTGAATTCTCCTCCTCTCTTTTACTGTTTTGGCTCCGTTTTTACGGCCAAAGCTCTACTAGTTCAATCCAGATTCTATGATTGCTGTGATTGATTGATTGACATGGACAAGTTCATTGGGCTATAGGTTGAAATGAGATTGTTTCATCCTTTTTGTATGGTTATCGGATCGTGATAAAGTTGAGCTGAAGGAATGTATGGCCAGTGTTTATTTGTCCCATCCAAAATCCAGAGTTTTTTCCCGTTTCAGCTTCTTTGTGTGCACTGGAAAGAATCGTTATGAAAAGGGCGATTCCTCCTCGAAGGATACGAGTATGCGACCAATCTTTGTAATAGCCTGCAAGCCGTGCCAGTGCTTTAACTCAGCATTGCGAGTAGCTTACTGGAAGCTTTCTCATGGAAAGCGGTGTGTTTGTGGTGTGCTTGTGGTAATTTGTATTTGAGATCTGAATATTTCCTACAGGATGGATGCTTTCGAGCTCTCTTTTTTCTTGAGTTACGAAGAACTGTTTTGAGGTCGTTCTATATGCCTTTGAAGCATGTTAGTCGATTTGCTTGTCGCAAAAGTTGACTGCCTTTGACGTGTGGAAGGTGATTCATGATCATGGACTCTTGAGCACATGAAAGTGATGTGCTTAGATTTGGAAACTCTAGGTGTTCGACTCAGCTCAAGCATCTCGTTGCTTGAGAACACCAACTGATCTACAATTACTAGCCTAAGTATCCCGCAGACGAGATCATGGGGAGAACACCAAAGGATCTCTTGGCTAATTTTCCAACATACTTTTCATCGGCTATGCTAGATGATCTTACCAATGGCAGGTTATTTGTATTATAATCAATGATTATGATTGAATTAAAACACTTATCTAACTATCTTATGTAGCACAAATGTTTTTTTTGTACATATATATACTCTCTTCATCCATATTATTTATAACATTTTTTTATTCAGATCGTCTAACAATGCATGCAACATATCTATTTTGTCGATCTTTGAATATAAAAAATATTAAAATAATATGAGATGAAAAAAGTATATTATAAAAGTATAGAATCATCAATTAATATGACATGAAAATCATATAACTTTGAGATTTTTGATATTTTAATTTCTTTATTCTTAATCTCATCAATCATTTTGATATTTGAACTATTGAGATTAAATTTGAACTCTCAATTAATGCAAAATTTTACGTTCAATCCTAAAATAGTTTTACTAACTTCAACAAAGATTTACATTGTAATACCACCCTAAACAATTTTATCAAACAAACAAAAAAAGGTATTGTTCATAAAAATTGTTCATATTTATGTGGGCAAGGAAAATACAAAAATTAAAAAAGGTTCCTCCTTAGCAAGCAAAACTGCGTCCATTCTACGCAGATCCGACCGTTTACAAACAAGCCATCTCTTCCCCCACATTCTCTCTCGAGAGGGATGAGGCGAAAGCAGAGTGCCAGGGAGTCAAAAAATCAAAGCTCGATTTGTGGATGCCCCTCTCTGCTTGCGATGATTCCTCTCCCAAATCTCCCTCAACGCCGCTTCCCTTCCCCATCGGATCCTCGATTCACCACCACCGTCAAAGTGGATTAGAAGATCGAGGAACTAGGGTTAGGGTTTAGTGTGCGAGGCTGTGAAGATTTATGGATGCGATATGGTTTCCCTGTGTCTGTGTGGAAGGGTGTGGTAGTAACCGGTGTCCGATTTTCATGGCAGTGGTCGACCGAGGGTCGAAATCTGGGAAACTAGGGTTTCCGAGTTTTCGATTCGAAAATCGGCTTAACTTTTGTCTGGAATCGGTGACGCCGGTTGTTGCTTGTCCTTTTGCCTTGCATCTTGATCGCAGACTCGGATCGGAGAATACTGAGATGGCTGGATGGTTACTTTGATTGTGGGGTTTCGTTGGGGCGCTGGTTTAGATGGATTGATTGAGATGAATAGAGAAAGAAACTGAAAGGAAATCTTGGGTGATGCATATTGGTATCGTTCCTCTGAACTCTATGCTTGTGTGTATGAGGCGATGATGACTTGCTTGAACTAATTATTTGGCAAATTGATCATTAGGGTACAGCATAAAAGCAGTGTGGTGGGATGACTACTGACACGAGAGGGATTTGAGGGTCTTTTGACCATGTTACAAAATAATTGTTATTGGGGATTGCATGGTTTCAAAGCTACATGAAACACTGCCTTTGCAATACCCACGATCACTTGCCTGTTGGAGTCTAACCAAGTAGTTTTGACCGAATATATATTGTCATGCTTGTCCTATTAGTTAGCTTTGTCGCCTTCATGGGCTTGATTGGGTTTGACCTAAAAGATTTATCGGTTTAAGGATTTTTCTAATTTGTTCATGCATTTTTGAGCTCGATTGTTAACGACCAAAGTTTTCAGAACTGAATGAAATTTGATCGGGTGGATTGTTGCTTTTTATATTGGGAGGCTGTTTTGAGGTGAATTATGTCTTGTTGTGTGTGTGTGGAAGGGTGTGGAAACTGGTGTCTGATTGGCATGGTAGGGGTAGACCGAGAGTCGATATCTTGAAAACTAGGGTTTTGTTTTCAGCTCGGCTATGGTTTGCTTTTTGCTTGTCGTCATTGACGACGGTTGTTGCTCGTCCCTTTGTCATGCAGCATGACTGTCACCATAGTGAGCCTACCAGGATATGTTCTCTTCGATGGATTGGTTGGGAACAGGCTGATAAGAAAATGTTTCAAAAGACCGAAATTGGTATTATACTATGTTTGTGTATACGAGGCTATGATGACTTACATGATTTGATTATTAGGCTAGTTGATTATTTGGGTAAAGCGTAAAAGCAATGTCGTGGCTTGACTGGCATGAGATTGATCTGAGGGTCTTTTGACTACGATTTATGTATGAAAATCTCGTTGTTAGAGCTTGTTGATTTCAAGGCTATCTAAAACATTGCTTTTGCTATGCCCATGATTACTTGCCTGTCGGAGGCTCTAGCAGAAACTGAATAAATTTGTCCAAATGTATACTGTGTCATATTAGTTAGGTTTGTGGCCTTAACTGATTTGACCCTGAAAGTTTTTCGGAATTACAGGATTTTTCTAGTCCTTTCATGCATTTTTTTGAACTTGACTGTTTTCAACCTGACTTGTCAAAACTTTATCGAGATTGCTGGAGGGATTTTTTGGATTTCTAGAGATTTTGCACCTCTTAGGTTTTTCCAGCTTTTTGGGATTTGATCCGCTTTTACATGATAGACATGCTGGATCAAAACCCGGTTTTCATTGAATCAGTTTGTCAGATTTGAACTGATGGGGTTTGACCTGAAAGCTTTCGGATTTTAAGGATTTTTCTAGTTCATTCATGCATTTTTTGAACTTGATTGTTTTCCACCTGACTTGTCAAAACTCTATCAAGTTTGCGGGATGTATTTTTTGGATTCCTATGAGTTTTTGCACCTTTGTTAGGTACCTGCTTTTCGGTATCTGATCCGCTTTTACATGATAGACATGCTCGATCAATACCCGATTTCACAGAATCAGTTTGTTGGATGCAAACTGATCGGGTTTGGCCTGAAAGCTTTTCGGACTTAAAGGATTTTTCTAGTTCATTCATGCATTTTTTATACTTGATTGTTTTCGACCTGACTTGTCAAAACTGTATCGAGTTTGTTGGATGGTTTTTTTGGATTTCTAGAGTTTTTGCACCTTGTTAGGTTTTACCTGCTTTTCGGGATTTGATCCGTTTTTACATGATAGACATATTGGATCAAAACCCGGTTTCACTGCATCACTTTGTCGGATTCAAACTGATCGGGTTTGACCTGAAGGCTTTTCGGATTTAAAGGATTTTTCTAGTTCATTCATGCATTTTTTGAACTTGCCTGTTTTCCACCTGACTTGTCAAAACTCTATCGAATTTGCTGGATGGATTTTTTGGATTCCTAGAGTTTTTTCACCTTTGTTAGGTTTTTCCTGCGTTTTGGGGATTTGATCCGCTTTTTCATGATAGACATGCTGGATCAAAACCCGGTTTCATTGAATCAGTTTGTTGGATTCAAATTAATCGGGTTTGACCTGAAAGCTTTGCGGGCTTAAAGGATTTTTCTAGTTCATGCATGCATTTTTTTATACTTGTTGTTTTCGATCAGACTTGTCAAAACTTTGTTGGGTTTGCTGGATATATTTTTTATATTTCTAGAGTTTTTGCACCTTTGTTACGTTTTACCTGCTTTTCGGGATTTGATCCGCTTTTACATGATAGACATGCCGGATCAAAATCCGGTTTCACTTAATCAATTTGTCGGATTCAAACTGATCGGGTTTGACCTGAAAGCTTTTTGGATTTAAAGGATTTTTCTATTTGATTCATGCATTTTTTGAACTTAGATTGTTTTCCTCCTGACTTGTCAAAACTATATCGAGTTTGTTGGATGGAGTTTTTGGATTCCTATGAGTTTTTGCACCTTTGTTAGGTTTTACCTTCTTTTCGGGATTTGATCCGCTTTTACATGATAGACATCCATGATAGACATCCTGGATCAATACCCGATTTCACTGAATCAGTTTGTCGGATTCAAACTGATCGGGTTTGACCTGAAAGCTTTTTGGATTTAAAGGATTTTTCTATTTGATTCATGTAATTTTTGAACTTACTGTTTTCGACTTGACTTGTCAAAACTGTATCGAGTTTGTTGGATGGATTTTTTTGGATTTTTGCAACTTGTTAGGTTTTACCTGCTTTTCGGGATTTGATCCGCTTTTACTTGATAGACATGTTGGATCAAACCTGGTTTACTGAGTCAGTTTGTCGTATTCAATTGAGTTCTTGGTCACAATTGGGTTTGACCAGATCTATTTGTTGGCTGTGACCTTCGAGTCAGATCGGGGAACTAGGTTTAGGGTTTGGTGTGTGAGGCTGTCAGGATCTGATGTGTGGGGGATGAGTTCGTTGTCCCTGTGTCCGTGTGGAAGGGTGTGGAAGCATCCAGTGTTCGATTTTCATGGTGGTGGTGGGCCGAGAGCCAATCGATTATGCTAGGGAAACTAGGGTTTCCAAGTTTTTGGATTTGGCGATTGGTTTGCTTTTTTCCGGAAATCGACGACGCCGGTTGTTGCCCATCCTTTTGCCGTGCAGCTTGATCAGACACTTGGATTGGAGAACACAGAGATGGCAAGATGGGTTCCTCTGATTGTAGGGTTTGGTTGGAGCGATAGTTTCGATGGATTGATTGAGATGAATAGAGAAAGAAAATTGAATGGGAATCTCGGGAGATGCATTTCTGTATTGTTTCTACGAACTCTATTCGTGGATTGTGGTATATGTTTGTGTTTATGAGGCGACCATGACTTGCAAGATTTGATTATTTTGCAAGTTCATCATTTGGGTAAAGTATAGATGCAGTGTTGTGGCTTGACTGGCATAAGAGGGATTTGTGGGTCTTTTGATCATGATTTATGTTACAAAATAATAGTTATTGGGATTGCATGGTTTCATACCCATGATCACTTGCTTGTCGGAGCCTTGAGAGCACAAACCAAGTAGATTTGAATGAATATATACTGTCATGCTTGTCCTATTAGCTAGCTTTGTCGCCTTCATGGGCTTGATAGGGTGTGATCGGAAAGATTTGTCGGTTTTATACGATTTTTTCAAATTCATTCATGCATATTTTGAACTCAACTGCTCACGACCTAAGTTTTCAGAACTTTATGAAATTTGACCGGATGGATAGTTGAATTTGTTGATTTTGAGTTTTTTCTTAAATTTGACCCGCTTTTTGGATTGTGAAGGTTGTGATCATATGTTGAGGTGAATTCCGTCTTCTTGTGTGTGTGGAAGGGTGTGGAAACCAGTGTCTGATGGGCATGACAATGATAGACTGAGAGTCGATACCATGAAAATTAGGGTTCTGTTTTCGGCTCGGCTATGGTTTGCTTTTTGCCTGCCATCAATTGCACCGCTTGTTGGTTACCCTTTTTCTATGCTGCATGATGGTCGCCATAGAGAGCCTACCAAGATGTTTTCTTAGATAGATTGATGGGGAACAGGCTAAGAAGGAAATGATGTTTCAAAAGACCGAAATTGGTATCGACTATGTTTGTATATTAGGCTATGATGACTTGCATTTGCATGATCTGATTATTTTGCAAGTTGATCAAGGGTAAAAGATGTGTCATGGTGTGAGATACATTTAAGGGGTCTTTTGTACATAATTTATGTACTAAATTCTCGTCGGTGGTTATTATTGATTTCAGGGCTGCTTAGAACACTTCTTTTGCTATACCCATGTCGGAGCCTCTAACACAAACTGAAAGGGTTTGAACTGAGGTGGCGTTTGTACTGAAAGATTTTTCGGATTTAAAGGATTTTTCTAGTTCATTCATGTATTTTTTGAATTTGATTGTTTTCAACCTAACATTTCAAAACTCTATCAAGGTTACTAGATGGGTGTTTTGGATTTTTGAGTTTTTGCACCTTTGTTAGGTTTTACGTGCTTTTCGTGATTTGATCCGCTTTTACATGATACATATGCTGGATCAAAATTGGTTTCACTGAATCAGTTTGTCCGATTCGATCGAGTTCTTGGTCACAATTGGGTTTATCGGATCTATTTGTTGGCAGTGACGTACGAATAAGATCAAGGAACTGGATTAGGGTTTGGTGTGTGAGGTTGTGAAGATCTTATCTGTGGGGGATGAGTTTGTTCTCACCGTGTCTGTGTGGAAGGGTGTGGAAGCAACTGGTATTAGATTCCATGGCGATAGTGAACCGGGTGTCTATCGATCGATGATGTGGAAACTAGGGTTTCCGAGTTTTCGATTCGACTAACGGTTTGCTTTTTGCGTGAAATCGGTGACGCCGGTTGTTGCTTATCCTTCTGTTGTGCAGCATGACCGGAGACTCTAATCCCTGGATGGTTTCTCTGATTGTGGGGTTTGGTTGGAGCAATGATTTCAATGGACTGAATTAGATGAGCAGAGAAAGAAAATCGAAAGGAAATCTTGGATAACTGGTATCGGTATTGTTCCTATGAACTCTAAGTGTGGATATTGGTATATGTTTGTGTGTATACGAAGCGATGATGACTTGCAATGATGACTTGTTTGGTAAGTTGATCATTTGGATAGTGTAAAAGTAGTGTTCATGTAGGGCATGAGAGTGAGAATCTTTTGACCATGATTTATGTCATATTCTTGTTGTTGGCGATTAAATGATTTCGATTCTAATTAGAACACTACTTGTGCTATATTCATGCTCACTTGCATGTCGGAGCCTCAAGAAAAAACTGAGTTACTTGGCCGAATATATACTGTCATGCTTGTCCTATTAGTTAGCATTGTGGCCTTTGATGGCTTGATTGGGTTTGATCGGAAAGATTTGTTGGATTTAAAAGATTTTTCTGATTCATTCGTAGTTTTTGAGCTTGACTGTTCTAGACCGAATGTATGCTTGCTATGTCTTTGCAAAAGGGTGTGGTAGTTACTGGTGTCTGATTTGCGTGCGGTGGCGGACCGAGAGTCAAAATCGGGGAAACTAGGGTTTCTAAGTTTTTGATTCGATGATCGGTTTCCTTTTTGGCCTGAAATTGGTGACGCTGGTTGTTGCTCATTCTTTTGCCATACAGTTTGATCAGAAACTCGGATCTGAGTCTATCGATATGGTAGGATGGGTTCTCTGATGGTGGGGTTTTGTTGTAGCGATGGTTTTAAGGGACGGAGTGAGATGAATCTCAAAGAAAATCGAAAGGAAATTTTGGGCGATGTGTATTGGTATTGTTTCGATGAACTTTAATTGTGGATTCTCGTGTATGAGGCGATGATAACTTACATGATCTGATCATTTAGCTAGTTGATTATTTGGGAAAGCATAAAAGTCGTGTTCATGGGCATGAGAGTGAATTAAGGGTTTTTTTATGATGATTTATGTTATGAATTCTCGTCATCGGTGATTTTATGATTTCAAGGCTACTTAGAACATTACTTTTGCTATATTCATGACCACCACTTGCCTGTTGAAACCTCAAGCACAAACCGAACTGTTCGGCGAAATATTTATTGTCATGCTTATCTTATTAGATAGCCTTGTGGCCTTCACTAGCTTGATTGGGTTTGGCTGGAAATCGAAATAAAATCTCGGGAGACAGCTTATTGTTATCGTTCCGAAGTACTCTAAGTGTGGATTGTGGTGTATGTTTGTGTATGAGGCGATGATGACTTACATGGTCTGATTATTTGGCTAGTTGATCATTTGGATAAAGCATAAAAACAGTGTTTCGGCATGACTAGCATGAGATTGATTGGAGGGTCTTTTGACCATGATTTATTTTAGGAAATTCTCGTTGGCAATTGTGTAATTTCAAGGCTACTAAGAACACTGCTTGATCTATATTCATGAACACTGCTTGTCGGAAATAGATTTGGCATGCTCGTCATATTGGTTGTTTCGTCGCCTTTCATGGCTTGATCGGTTAAATCGGGCAGTTTTTTGGATTTAACTGAGTTGCTGATTCATTTTGTTGCTTTCATGGACTTCATTTTTTTTTTTCCTGACTTGCCAAAACTAATATCGGATGGATTTTTTTTTTTGGGATTTCTTGTGTTTTTGCAAATTTGTTAGATTTTACCTGTTTTCTGGATTTGAACCACTTTTACATGATAAACATGTTGGATTAAACCCGGTTTCACTGAATCATCTTTTCGGATTTGATCGAGTTCTTGGTTACAATTGGGTTGGACTGGATCTATTTGTTGGCTGTGACTACGAGTTGGATCGATTAGTTGGATTTGGAGCAAAATCCTGGATCATCGAACAATAGGGTAAAGCAAGCGAGTCAAACATACGGATTATCTTGTTCAATGGAAGGGCATGGCCGCAGCCGATGCAACTTGGGAACGTCACACAACGCTGTGGCAATTTAAGAAACAAATTCAGGACTATTAAGAACACCCTCCGAGGACGTCGGGCTCTTCTTGTGAAGATGGTTTGTCAAACCCTCGCTAGTTCGATGCGAGACGGCTTGCGTTGTGACGCTACTTTGAACACAATGCCATGAGCGAAGTGACGGGACTTGACACGCTGCGTGAAGAGTTGGACGCGTGCGAGGCATATTCCAAGGGCTTGCGAGTATTGTCACTAGCGAAGGCAAAGGACGCAAGGCATTATTAGCGTGGCGGTTAGACTTAGACGCTAGCGTGTTGCGTTCTAAGGGCCAATGAACATGATGATATTCCTAAGTAAAGGCAAACGAAGACTGATGGCATGTTTCCTTAGCATCGTGCTAAGTTCGGGTTGGGCTAAAATCCGAAATGGATAACTGAACTTGAGGAGAAGGGGCAATGGTTGTTATTGCCTGGTGGGATTTTGTTTGTTATCTATTATGGGGGGAAGAGATGTCCTAAGATCAAGTAAAGACAATGTTCCTATGATCGTCCCCGATGCTAAGTGCAAAGTTTGTGGGCTTGTTTCGGCGTGGGAATGATAAACAAAGCCTTGGTTTGATCGTTGCAAAGGAAATCTTTTGTCGAGGGTTGCTAAGTTAGAAGTCCAGATTGATGGTGGCAGTTATGACGGGCCTCGTACGAATGTTAAGATGGAAAAGCCTAATCAATTGGGATGGATTGATTGGCAAGGTTAGAAACATAACTTATGAGAAGATTTGTGAAAGATATAGCTACGAAAGATAAGGATCAAGAAGATATCGTGCGGATATGCTTGGCAAAAGATATAGTGAGCTAAAGATATAATTCTTGGTCATAAATCTTTTTTGATGATCTTTTTCACGGGATATCTTTATGATGTAAATCTCGTAACGTTGCCTATAAATATAGTTTGTTTGAGACGCAAATCATAACACAATTGTCCATGAATAGATCTGCTTTCTCGGGTTGGGTTGAAAAGAATTTCTGTAAACGTCGTAGGTTCGTGACCAAGACGTGATCTTGATTAAGAGTTGGCTAACTGATTTGCAAAATCAGGCCGTTAGCGCGAAATCAGGCTGTACAGACCAAAAAAGTTAGGTGGAGATTTGATCCTATGACAGCAAATCATTACTGTGGAAGCTTGAGAGTTACAGTAACACTTCATGTTTAATTAAATGAAATAAGTGAATAATTGTAAGAGAAAGGCCATTCCATTGAACCTAACTTTCTCGTCATAATCTTGAGTTCGATAACAGTGTCCGGCGGCTGACACCAACATTTGACGTTTCTCTCGTGTTATTTTGACTCTCTTCAGTTGAAAGAAGATTCACCGGTCATCACCAGAGACTCCTCACCAACCCCCCATTGCTCTCTTATAAAACCCCATTGCTCTCACCAACCACACCATCATCATTCATCACTAATTCACCTACCTAAATGGCCACTACACCTCTCCGATTCACCAGCGTCGGAGGGGCCAGCACCGGAGGCATCAGAGTTCGCGGGGTGGCGAGCGGCGGCGGCGCTTCGAATGATAATCCGGGGATCCGATCCGTCTCGTTCCCTTATTCTTCAAGGTGAGATTGCCCGAAGATTAGTCGAGAATGTGTGGTTGATTCATTTATGTTGGTTCGATCTTCTTAATTGTGTGCTTGTGTGTGGTTTTAACTTTGACATGTAGCACTTGTGTGGTGGTTCTATGATTAGGCAGTGCTTTTTATGTTGATGTTGTTGCGAAATTCGTTAGTGTATGTTAGGGTTGTGAAGAGGAATAGGAGTGTAGGATGGCAGAACCATGTTATAGGCATAGACGGGGACTTGGACGGATGCGTTGGCCTGGGTCAATCCAGAATAGGAATTTTTTACTTGTGTTTTGCTTCTATTATTATGTGATTTTGTATATTGATGTTCTTGTGAAATTCTGTAGCGTATGTGTGTGGTGAAAACAAAAAGACGTTCTAGTGTCTATGGCGAGTCTAGGCGGATGCTTTTATGTATTTTTTGAATCACTGTAATTTGCTATTCAGTAAGTTTATGGAACACATGGTGCAACTAGATTGAACAGTAGGTGCAATGTTACAAGAAACGGTTTCATTACTCATCGGTCCAGGACCGATACTGGACCGAATACCTATCGGTTTAATCGTGTGATCAAGGG
>LIEC01012239.1:0-11499 GCA_001925005.1 Drosera capensis | reverse complement strand
TGAAATAAGTGAATAATTGTAAGAGAAAGGCCATTCCATTGAACCTAACTTTCTCGTCATAATCTTGAGAGTTACAGTAACATTTCATGTTTAATTAAATGAAATAAGTGAATAATTGTAAGAGAAAGGCCATTCCATTGAACCTAACTTTCTCGTCATAATCTTGAGAGTTACAGTAACATTTCATGTTTAATTAAATGAAATAAGTGAATAATTGTAAGAGAAAGGCCATTCCATTGAACCTAACTTTCTCGTCATAATCTTGAGAGTTACAGTAACATTTCATGTTTAATTAAATGAAATAAGTGAATAATTGTAAGAGAAAGGCCATTCCATTGAACCTAACTTTCTCGTCATAATCTTGAGAGTTACAGTAACATTTCATGTTTAATTAAATGAAATAAGTGAATAATTGTAAGAGAAAGGCCATTCCATTGAACCTAACTTTCTCGTCATAATCTTGAGTTCGATAACAGTGTCCGGCGGCTGACACCAACATTTGACGTTTCTCTCGTGTTATTTTGACTCTCTTCAGTTGAAAGAAGATTCACCGGTCATCACCAGAGACTCCTCACCAACCCCCCATTGCTCTCTTATAAAACCCCATTGCTCTCACCAACCACACCATCATCATTCATCACTAATTCACCTACCTAAATGGCCACTACACCTCTCCGATTCACCAGCGTCGGAGGGGCCAGCACCGGAGGCATCAGAGTTCGCGGGGTGGCGAGCGGCGGCGGCGCTTCGAATGATAATCCGGGGATCCGATCCGTCTCGTTCCCTTATTCTTCAAGGTGAGATTGCCCGAAGATTAGTCGAGAATGTGTGGTTGATTCATTTATGTTGGTTCGATCTTCTTAATTGTGTGCTTGTGTGTGGTTTTAACTTTGACATGTAGCACTTGTGTGGTGGTTCTATGATTAGGCAGTGCTTTTTATGTTGATGTTGTTGCGAAATTCGTTAGTGTATGTTAGGGTTGTGAAGAGGAATAGGAGTGTAGGATGGCAGAACCATGTTATAGGCATAGACGGGGACTTGGACGGATGCGTTGGCCTGGGTCAATCCAGAATAGGAATTTTTTACTTGTGTTTTGCTTCTATTATTATGTGATTTTGTATATTGATGTTCTTGTGAAATTCTGTAGCGTATGTGTGTGGTGAAAACAAAAAGACGTTCTAGTGTCTATGGCGAGTCTAGGCGGATGCTTTTATGTATTTTTTGAATCACTGTAATTTGCTATTCAGTAAGTTTATGGAACACATGGTGCAACTAGATTGAACAGTAGGTGCAATGTTACAAGAAACGGTTTCATTACTCATCGGTCCAGGACCGATACTGGACCGAATACCTATCGGTTTAATCGTGTGATCAAGGGGTTTACACGATTTGTTATATTATCGATAAAAATGTTTGTATAAACATATAATACTAATAAAAAACCTTTCTCTATACAAAAATAACTGTTGATAAAATTAGAACTAAAAACTCATTACAGATTCTTCATATTGGGTTCAAAACATGTTGGCTTCAAAACAAGTAAGAGGAATTCTTAGGAAGAGGAAAAATCATGTTGAGCAGAATTATTCTAGAGTTTTCCCCCCTTTTTTGTTGTCTTTTCTTTTCCTAATTAGGCTGCATATCTTTTTTTCATTTTCTTTTTAACTTTCCTTGATAGGCTCTTTTCTTTTTTAGGTTAAAAGGAATTAATTAATAAGCAATTAATCATTGATTAAATGAATATTAAAAGAAAATAAGGACTAATCGATGATTAATCCTTTTGACCGTTTAATTGGACTGATTTCCCAAAAATTACTATACTATTTTTTTACAACACTGAGTAGGTGTGCTGAATTTTCTTGTTATTTGTCATTCCACTATATGCATATTATATAAAAGTTACAAATGACAAAAATAAGATTTGATCTCATCCAAGGCGTGAAAGGAAAAGATACTTCAACCTAACAGATCTAAAATGCACACAGAGAATTAATGACTATATACAAGAATAACATTCTACTTTTAGGTAACGACCAAATGCTCGCCCCAATCCTTATCTTCTGATACTTAGCTCAATAAACTATTTGTAGAAAATAAAAACTGGAGGGTAAGATCCTGAGGCACTCACGTGCCCTCTTATATGGAATTGCTAATCTTAGGTGCCACCTAAACGAACACCGCTGTATATTTGATGTTAGGAGGAAGATTACGGGTAATATTAGGATCATTTGTTCTGTGGTAGTTAAGCTCGAGCATTGTGAAAGTTAAAAGGAAATTGGGATCTATACTATAGAACCTACTGGTGTTGTTGATCTTAATTGGATATTCTTCTGTAAACTACATGCTTTTGGGTTCTAGGAGGTGGAAATTTTGGATTAAAAAAAGGGATGAGGCTCTACAGATGCGTTTATCCCTCTGTATTCAGCTTCAGATTTTACTAGTGTACTAATAATGGAAAAGATGAAACTTCATACATGTTTCATGTTTGTTATATTTTGAGGACAAGTTCAAACTGGTTACTTTTCCTTCTAGTGACGTCAAAGTCTTGAGCTAGTATCTGAAACTACAGGGGCTTGGATTTTGTTGTTTGAAGTAACTTTCTCAGTTGAAATGAATGAATGATCCTCCTGGGACTTCTGGCTTGTATTCCTGTCCATAAAATGATATCTTTGCCTGTGAGCAGATACTCCGAGGATTCTAGGCCTGGGTTGTTGACGCTTACAAGGGCATCAATGGCATCACTAAGCCGTGTAGAGAAATTGGAGGTAGATATGACATTGAGTCCCCGAGTGAATGCTGTCAAGCCATCAAAAACTGTGGCAATAACAGACCTTGCAACTGCTCTTTTTCAAGCTGGAGTTCCTGTTATACGGCTCGCTGCTGGAGAACCAGATTTTGATACTCCAAAGGATATAGCCGAGGTGTCAGTACTAATGATATTTGAAATCTTATCATTTAGACATTTACTGACAGAGACGGATACAGATATTTCATATCTTTAGTTTATCAGTTATTAGATCTTTGAAAGAGTTAGGATAATTATATCTTTTCTTGTTTTATCTTTATTTATTTGATTCAGTAGTTTTAAAATCTTTTAGGAACCCTATAAATATTTTGTTATGGTTAGAATTTTCATTAATTAGATTGGTTTAACTTTCAAAGAACATTCGTTCTTCACTTTCCTTATGATCATTGTAACCTAACTATGAGTTTTATGCTTTTCATATCTCATAATTATCGGCACAAAAGGCTGGGGTTAAGGCAATTCGTGAAGGTTACACAAGGTATACTCCAAATGCTGGTACCTTGGAACTCAGAACGACAATTTGCCACAAGCTGAAAGGTTAGTTTGTAAGGAAAAGAAAAAGGTACATTTTAAGCGTAAACCAAGATAAAGGTTTTGATCTTCGTTGTATGTTGTAGAGGAGAATGGACTCTCATATACACCTGACCAGATTTTGGTTAGCAATGGAGCAAAGCAATCAATCGTTCAAGCTGTTCTTGCCGTTTGTGCCCCCGGAGACGAGGTAGGGTCCGAATATCTTTTTGCTTGAAGTGGTTTAGTGTTGCTGTAGTGGATTTGCCTGTTCTGATGGTGGTCAAGATGCGGCAGTCAAAAATTTTTATCGGAGTTAACTAGAATCCCACTTTTGGTTTGTTGTTAGTTTCATACTTCTATGTAGTTCATCTAGTTAGGACCAATTAGGATCAGAGACCACGAAGGCGACTCTTCAAATTTATGGAAGGATTTATTTTCTTTTTATTGCTGGATTGAAGGATTCTCATTTTTCCTTTTTTATTATTATTTTTTCCGTCAACAAAAATGTATTTGGAAATTGTTTAGGTGTGTTTTCTCGTTCATTGTTTTAGGTCTCTCCAATGATATTCACTCAGAATTTGCTTCTGTATCCAGGTCATAATTCCAGCTCCATATTGGGTCAGTTACCCCGAGATGGCTAGACTGGCCGATGCAAATCCTGTGATTCTTCCTACACTGATATCCAATAACTTCCTTCTAGACCCAAAGCTTTTAGAGTCGAAGCTCACCGAGAAGTCAAGACTGTTGATTCTGTGTTCGCCATCTAATCCGACAGGATCAGTTTATCCTAGGGAGCTGCTTGAAGATATTGCTAAAATTGTAGCAAAGCATCCCCGGCTTCTGGTAGTATATTGTGCCTTCTTTTATGGCCACATGTTCTTATATTTATTTTTCCTTTTTGAAGGGACAGTTTGCTGGATCATTAATGGTTACTTGTTCTATTCAGGTTTTGTCTGATGAGATCTATGAGCGCATTATTTATGCGCCTGCAACTCACACTAGCTTTGCATCTTTGCCGGGCATGTGGGAGAGGACATTGACCGTCAATGGGTTTTCAAAAGTAACTTCACTAGCCCTAAGATGTTTTTCCCTTTGATGCTTGTGGTGTTCTTTGTTTACGGACTTCCTCCTAGTTTTGATAATTTTAATTCTTCAGGTGTTTGCCATGACTGGTTGGCGACTGGGATATCTTGCTGGTCCAAAGCACTTTGTTGCAGCATGTGGAAAGATCCAGAGCCAGGTATTAATGGAACCCTTAAGCTAGTTTCGAATGCTAGTTTTCGTGCTGATGCATTTTCCTTTATTAATGTAGCGTAAATGTTTTCATGGGGGCCTGTGATTGGCTTCCTATAACCTCGCAATTTTCAGTCTCATATGTCGTGAGATACTAACACTCTTTTGGTCTGTTCCAGACCACTTCTGGTGCTAGTAGTATATCCCAGAAAGCTGGAGTTGCGGCTCTTGGACTAGGCTATGCTGGTGGGGAAGCTGTAGCAAAAATGGTCAAAGCATTTAAGGAACGGCGAGATTACTTGGTCCAGAACTTCAGGAAGTTGGAAGGTGTCAAGATATCAGAGCCTCAGGTATGCGTCTTTCAGATCATTCTTCGCATTTCCTTGATTATTCTAATCTTGCATCAGCAACCTGTGTTTCTTATCCTTCCTAGATACTAGTAGTATAGCTTTTCTCTTTAGATGACCGTTATTGGCAAAGAGCTGAAACTGATCATGGTTAGTAGTAAACAGCTATGAGGTTGATAGAGTTGTAGATATATTGGGTGTCTAATTTCTTAACTTCAAAAGTGATATAGTCGAATGTAATCTCTTATCCCTGGACAGTATTCTACACTGAACATGAGTGAAGGACATGAAGGATGATTCATTTTCTTTGCAGGGAGCCTTCTACCTCTTTCTCGATTTCAGCGCCTATTATGGATCAAAGGCCGAAGGTTTCGGCATAATAGATGGGTCAGAATCTCTTTGTAAATATTTCCTCGACAAGGCTCAGGTTAGTGGCTGTGCTCGAACTTTTCTAATGTGCTGTTTAAGTGACTATCCAAGATCCCCACCGCCTTGAGATCAAATCCTGACCTTGTCTACATAGGTTGCACTTGTTCCTGGAGATGCATTCGGGGATGATGCTTGCATCAGAATCTCCTATGCGGAGTCCCTCAACACACTCAAAGAAGCCATGGAGAGAATAAGGCAGGCAGTCCTCTCACTCAAACCTGTTGGCGCTGCATTCTAGTTCTAATTTCAAGGCTCATGGCCTGCCTTCAATGATCTCGGTTTTCTTCACTTTGTGAAAAGTATATTAATCTGTATTATGCACGGCACATGATTATTTTTAGAAGGTATCATATTTCGGCTAGTTCATCTTTGGGATGATTAGGTCGAGCAGTTCTTGCCTTGATCATAAACTATGAAGCTGCAAAGATGCAGTTTATAATTAATGTGCAAACTTGGAGAGTAGATTTATGTGATTTTTGAGTTCCAAGCTACCAGTACTTGTAATGCACAAAGCTCAAGACCATGACATTGGAGCCACATCCCAACTTATGTCTGAGATGACAGATTAGATATCTTCGCAAATGATATTCTGGCCGCAGCTGCAAAACGAGTTACAGGATTGTCACGAAAAATAGTATGGGAATGCGTACAGACGTGCGCGTTGTTATGCGCCCCAAATTAATATCTTATTCTATCCCTAAATATGAAATTAAGAATATAGGGTGGGCAATGTGATAGAAAAAGATCTGTTTTTGTGGATTGAGGACACGAACGCCTGACTCAAAAGAAATCATTTTGTCTTGAGATAGTATTTGCTCCCGCTTGTCTACACTGTATAGTAGCAAATTTGTCACGGTAGGTAATTCGGTTTTTTTCCTTAAATGGTATGGCCAAGCAAAAAAATTCTCAAAGTAATTCCTCATCAAACTTATTGTCAAATCTAGTGCATCCGTGCATGGATAAAGAGAAGAGACATTATGCGCTTTTTTTTTTTTTGGGGAAAGATGCTGAGCGTTATATCCCTTAAACATGCACAACGTCTTTCATTGAGTTTTTGTTTTCCATTTTGCATTGTTTTTCACTGTTTTCCTATTTTGTACCGCTTGACCTAATTTTTACCTAATTTTGGGCCTAATTTGAACTTAACTTATGATATTTAATTTTTTTCATGCATTAATAGTTCAATAGCATAACATCATTTATCTAAATAAAATCCCGAATGATTATATAAAAACTACTCTTTATTCATTATAAAAAAACTTAAACACAATACGTTTCTAATCTCACTTAGAACATACATAAGATACATGAGATAAGATAAAAGAAACATCGTTCACTAGATAGTGCAACAAGTTGAGTAATTCATCTTTCTTAAACTAATTCACATCCACGAATAAGGAGTATCGGATTTTGTTTCGTCTTCCATGTGTTTCTAAAGAATTTCTTTCAATTGTTCATTTGTCTAAACCTTTTAGTACCTCCAACGATTCGTGTTGGTATTTTTCTAGACGTAAGAAATCACCGAATTTGGACATGTAATTTTTAACGCTATTTGATCTTCCTCGAGAAAAGGAACATAATCCTTTATGATTTGAAGTTTTGTATTCGCATTTAACTTTAGTACTGATATTTTCTCGTACATTTTTTCGACCATATAACGTCAAATTAAGTACTCATCTTTAGTAGTCTCATGCGGTTTGAAACCTCTAACTCTAATTCGTGGGTAGCATACATGGGCAATTTCACTTATGAATCTTACTCTTCAGTACATCTCCGTTCTCTTGTAGTTGTCTTGGGTAGCATAAAGCTCGGCTGGTTGACATATAGAATGACAATAACGAAAAAAATAAAATAACTTTTTTCCAGAATAGATCGGAATGTAATTCACACCCAGAGAATCCTCGTTTCCATACATGATTTTCATTTTAGATCTCAGTTTTAATGTCCCATCCTCCGCACGAATCCGGACCACCAATTAGGTGTAAGAGTCTTTCAATAACCGCCGCATCTTAGAAATTCTGAGTTTTCCATCAAACCATATGATTTCTTCCGTTGTCAAATCGGACAATCAAGTACCTCCTGTGTAGTTTAATCTCGACCACGTGTTCAGCCTTATTTTCGATGAGCTGTTGTCAAATCTGAATCTTACAGATGCATAATGCTCATTATGAGGAATTTGATAGCAATAATGGTTAACCAGAAGAAGTTGACGTAAACTCTGATGTTTGGGGCATTCGCAAAAACAATCAAGCAGAAAGATGCATGCTGGAGAGCTGAACAACAAGTCAAGATTCTCAAAAGAGCAGATCTAAAATGCTATAAAAATAACATATTTCCTGTTTCTTGGTGCGCCATGACCCGGTACTCAGCCTCAACAGAAAAGCGCGAAACAATTTCCTGTTTCTTGGTGCGCCAGGAGATAGGATTGTTTCCCACAAACATGCAATAGCCTGTAACTCACCGACGGATAGTAGGGCAGGACATCCAATCAGAATCACAGAAGGAACTAAACTGAAGCGCATTGTCAGCACACAAAAGAATACCTTTATTAGGTGCAAACTTGTGATATCGGAGGATCCAGAGTGCGGCATCCATGTAAGTCTGGTGAGATGAGTGCATAAATTGACTGGGAGTGTTAACCGCAAGATTATCTCAGGCCGAATAATAGTGAGATAGATCAGGATCTTTGAGTGGCCGGCAATAAGTGGCGTTGAACTTCAGATTATGCACCATAGGAAAATCGACTAGTTTAGCCTCAAGGTGGCCGGCCTCCTATAGAATGTCAAGAGTATACTTCCATTGAGACAAAAAAATATCCGTTCGCGAGCGTACAACTTCGATCCCTAAAAAGAATTTTCGCTTATCCAGATCTTTAGTCCGGAATTTGGAGCGAATAAAGGCCTTGACTTGCTCAATATGTGTCAGATCACTACCCGTAAAGATCATGTAATCGATATAGACTAGCACCAGAGTAATATATGAACCAGATGTAATAACGAACAAGGAGTGGTCATTAGGTGACTAACGAAACCCAAAAGACTAGAAAACATCGGAAAATTTTGCATACAAATTCCATGAGGCCTGCTTTAGGCCGTAGAGGGATTTTTTTAGTTGGTAGACCGATCGCCATGATTTGGCCCCTGGTACACGTAGCCCAGGAGTAAGTGCATAGACCTCCTTGTTCAAATCACCCTGGAAAAAAGCATTGTTAACGTCCATCTGGTGGAGGGTTCAGTCCTTGATCATTGCCTGGACAAGTAGGCAACGCACGGAGATGAGCTTGGCCACGGACACAAAAGTCTTCTGGTAATCAATGCACTCTTACTGGGTAAAATCCTTGACTACCAAGCGTGCCTTGTACCGCTCAGTGCTGTCGTCGGCCCGGTACTTGATTTTGTAAACCCACTTGCAACCGATGGTCCGTTAGTGCGGTGGCAAGGGCATAACGATCCATGTGTTATTTTCTGAAAAGCCTTATGGTTTCCTGAAATTCAATGATAAGCCAAATAATTTTCTATAGGATATTTTGTACCTGTCGGAGATGCAGAGAGCAGGTGACTGGGAGATGAACGCACCAAGGAGTATTGAAAATCAACAAGATATCCAGGATATTTTTTGACCGAGTGGAACATCTCAATTGGACAGGGGCATCTGTTTGGGCTAGCGCTAGAATCGACTGATTTTCAGCTGGATCGGTTTATGATACCGCCCCTTGGGTCGAAGGCAGTGGAGGCTGGACTAGCTGAAGTGGTTAGGCTGAGTCCAGCAATGAATCGGGCTGCGCCAGCTACGGTCTGATTTGGAGTAAAGAAGAGATATTTTGTAGTGAAGTTTGAAATAAATTTTTATAAGGAAAAATAGATTCATGGAATATGATATCATAATTTACAATAAAAATACTTTCCTCCAAATGAAAAACTCTGTAGCCTTTCTTTCCTGTTGGATAACCTACAAATACATATTTTTTTGCCTTGTGTGTAAATTTATCTTAATTGAAAGTGTGAACATAACAAAGACAGCCAAAGGTTCGAAGATAAGTATAGGATGACTTTTTATGGAATAACATTTCCAAAGGTGATTTATTATTGAGAATTTTGATAGGCAAACGATTAATAATGTAGACAACAGTGAGGATGTACTCTGTCCAAAATATATTTGGTAGACCTGATTGGAAGCGCAGGGAGCAAGTTAGCTCTAATAAATATGTGTTTGAGCTCAGCTATCCCGTTTTATTGTGAAATATTAACATTGATGGTTTCATGAAGAATTCCATTTGCGCTGAAAAAGGATTGCATTTTAATGGATAATAGTTCGGGTGCATTATCTGATCTGATTTTTTTATTTTGGAAGAAAATTGGGTCTTTTCCATGACATAAAAGATAAAAATGAAAACATTAAACCAAAATAAAAATAAAAAATGGTTAAATTCAATGTATTCGGTAACAGATATTATGTAAATTTTATAGGATTCATGTAATATTTTTGTAAATATGATAATTTGAGGTGATTTTTTAAATAAATTTTTAAGATTTGAAATGATTATATATAAAAAAAATCCTAAAAATAAATCAAATAATTATGTTATTTATCAAAATAAAAGATACAAATTATTTTTTTTATTTTAAATATCTTTCTAAAATTTACAAATACAATAACTATTATTATTATTTTTCTTCGTCAATCCTCACCCCGCCTTCCCTCGTGATAAACTCGCAAACATAGCGTAAGCTCGTTGAGTAAAACGATCCAAAAATTAGCACGAACTTCTCCCTCACCAAAAACCTCACTGATGCATTATGCTCTCCATTAGAATCTCCTCCAACCACTTCTCCCTCCCCCAAACCCTTGCAACTATGCCCACATCCACTCTTCTTCTCCGCACAACCACAAACCTCCCCCTCGCCCTCACCCTCTTTCACCGCCACCACCGCGGCCTCTTCCTCCTCCGCCGCTCTTCCCTTCCCCAATTCCGGCTTAATTTTAACCGGACATTCGTGGCGAGAGCGGGGAAGGCGGTGAAGCAGTTCGATTGGCTGGATGTTCTTGGTGCGGGGGAGGAGGAGGAGAGGGGAGGGAAGAGGGGGAGGAGGCAGGGAGGGAAGAGGAGGATTGTGGAGGATGATGAGGAGCATTTGCCGTACTGGTATCCTCAGAGAAAGGGGATTGAGATTGGGAATGGGAGTGGGAATGGGAATGGGAGTTCTAGGTTTGTGTTTCGCGATGATGAGGATGAGGATGAGGAGGATGAAGAGATTGAGAGGGATCGGGGGCGCAGTGGTGGGCAGAAAGGAGGTGGTGGTGGAAAGCAGGATGTGGTGAGGTTTCTGTTTCTGTTTTTGTTTTCGGTTTTGTGTTTTCTTCTATTGTGTTGTGAAATGGGTTGCGGAATCGGAACTTGAGTGGATTACCAGTGTGTGCGGATTGCGGTGTTCAATAACGTTTTGATTCCAAGGGGAGGGACTATGACATGGTTGTTACATGTATGAGTTCGAAAGTGATAATGGCTATTAGAGGGAATTTGAAGGGAAAGAGGAACTGAATAGGCGACGTGCGTGTTAGCAGGATATGCGCTTTTGTGAGAGTTATGGTCCTCGAGGATTAGATTTTTTTTTTCTATGGAAGCTCAAGATCAGTGATTAGAATTGGAGATCACAAAAAATGCTCTCTTAGTATGATTGATAACAAAGAATATTTCTCTTCCGGAAAAGATTCAGGATTTATAATATAAGAGGCTACAAGTTGTAGCTGTTGTTGACAAGGGTTCTTGCTTTTGAGCTTGGAAATGCTTAAGATGCAATGTGTTGCTCAATCCTTTTCCTTAATCTCATAATAGCACGATTTAAATCCCATTTCATTAAATCGGATCATTTGTTGACATAATGCACATCCATTTGGGTTGGTATCTTATCAGATATGTCGAATGACTACTCTTTCTCCATTTTCTTGAATTCGAGCTTTATGATTTTACCAGATGTATTCCCCATAGTCCCGTACTATTTATCAGTTTCTTTATCCCTTCATGAAATAAGGACCACTTGAAACGTTGCTCTTGAGAGCTTCCTTGTACGTTTTATGTTGCTTTTTTCCACAAGCTGGTTGGTGGAATGTGATATTTCTCGATGAGCCTGGAGCCTTTTAGATCAGTCAGCCTGCAACCGAAAGCTTTTTTAA
>LIEC01012238.1:83322-142140 GCA_001925005.1 Drosera capensis | reverse complement strand
CCACATGATGGTACACACTGTCATCGAGCCACTGTCTGATTGTGCCAACTGCTTTCCGGTTGCATTTTGTCCAATCACTTTCAGACATCCCCTCTGGTTTTGCACTGTCGCCTTCAACCGGCTCATACAAGTCCTTGCAGTAAAGCAGGTCCTCCATTTTGGATTTCCAAATCTGCCAGTTGTTGTTTGTCAACTTGATCATGGTGCCACTACCGTCCATCTCAATCTACAAAAGCACTCTCAAAGCAACCTGAAGCTCTGATACCACTTGCTAGGTTTTTCGGTAACTAGTTGCGGAATACTCAGAACCTAACAAGAGACGGTGCTATTGTGTTGGTCACACAGACACAAGATTTAACGTGGAAAACCCTCCCAAGTTGGAGAGTAAAAAACCACGGGACGCACACCGGTAACATCCACTATACCAGTAAACAGGTACAATTGTTTTTCTCAAGTTTTAGACCTAAATCTTGAGGCATACACTAGAAACAGAGATGAAATTCAATAGGGATATCGGTATTGGAAACTACATGCTCCAAAACCCCAAAACTTGAAGCTCTGCCACTGAACTTGAAGTTCTGCCACGGAAAAACTGAGGCTCTGGAAAGCTGAAGCTGCGCTGGAAACTAACACCACTTCACTGCCTTCTATCTCCCTCTCTAACTCTCTGTTTTTTTTTCCTTACCCTATCACCCACTGAAAGCTGCGGCCAAGAAGCAGATGGAGGCAAAGCAAGTGGGCTGATTCTTGGGCTGGACCTATTAGGCCCAACAGAAGAATCCGCTGAACCAAAGTGTCCCGATCGCTAATGGTTTCCTCCCAAACCGATCCAGGAACACGGCCGTGAGGGTGAATGCTGGTAGCTCTGCCACCGCATTTAAAAGAACATTGATGTAGAGGTTCGTCTCAAGGTTCACCACATTTAAGCTGAGCCTGTAGTAGACGACCGAGCACATGAAGTTGATCCCTACGGGCAGGAATAGGTGAAACCTAGTGAGTGGAGACATGAACACGTCGACAAGCGAGCCCTTTGCAGTTTTTCCAGTCGATGATGAATCGTCATCTAGGACTAGACAAACATCTTGAGGAACATGGCGGCCATTGGTTTTCGCGATGGATAGCATAACCTCCATGGCTTTGGCTGGCATGCCACGAACCAGGTACCATTGGGGAGATTCAGACAGGACAACAAGGACGACAAAGAGAAGAGACGGGATGGAGGAACCGTTATAGAGGGTGCGCCAGGCAGGGAACAGGTATGCATTGCCTGCCACCAGGGAAATGCCCGTCGAGAAGAAGTATAAGGTTGACATGCCGGCTACACCACGTTTCGTAGGCCCAATGGGTTCTGAAACAAGAACAAAGGCGCATAGACCGACTCCACCAGTGCTAAAGCCGGCGAGGAGGCAAAGGAGGGCGTAGATGGTGTAGTTAGGGAGCCTTTTCTTCCTAGAAAAGAGTACGAGATATGTCCAAATATTTCTGCACTTGAATCATCATCACAAAAGTTAGTGTTTTCATCAAAATTTGGTTGCATGACAATGTTGCTTTATTATTTGCATCGGGAAAGAAGTGGAGACAGGGCATGAGACCGTATCCTGATTACGAACTCTATATGGACATTACGAGTTTGTAGTAATGCCCTTTCAGCTTACGAATGCACCTGCCGTCTTTATGGATCTCATGAATAGGGTGTTCAAACCCTATCTTGATCACTTTGTTATTCTCTTTGTCGATTATATATTGATCTATTCTAAATCCTCCGAGAAACATGAAAGACACTTGCGAACAGTTCTCGGAACACTAAGGGAGAACAAGTGTGTATGACAAGCTGAAGAAATGTGAATTTTGATTGAACATGGTCATGTTCTTGGGGCACATAGTCTCCGAAAGAGGTATTCAAGTTGATCAACAGAAGGTGGAAGCGATCAATAGTTGGCCGAGACCAAGGACAGTAACCGAAATTCGTAGTTTTCTTGGGGTTGCCGGTTTCTACCATAGGTTTGTAGAGGGATTTTTCAGAATTGCACTTCCCCTTACGAACCTAATACAAAAGTTTACTAAGTATGAATGGGATGATCGATGCGAGCGGGCTTTTCAGAAGCTCAAGGAATGTCTTACTACTGCTCCAATTTTGGTGTTACCATCCAGTCAAGAAGGGTTCGAAGTCTATAGTGATGCATCAAAGTATGGTTTGGGATGTGTTCTGATGCAGCATAGAAAAGTGATAGCATATGCGTCTCGACGACTCAAACCCTATGAATAGAACCATCCAACTCATGATCTTGAGCTTGCAGCGGTGGTCTTTGCACTCAACATTTGGAGACATTATCTCTATGGCATTTCTTGCAACGTATACACTGATCACAAGAGTCTTAAGTACATCTTCACTCAGAAGGAGTTGAACATGAGACAGAGACAGTGACTTTAATTCATGAAAGATTATGACATCAATATACAGTATCATCCTGGTAAAGTCAACATCGTCATCGACGCACTAAGCCACAAGGTGGAATCTTGAACATTATGCAACAAAAGGTGATAGAAGATCAATGAAGACTAGAAATCACTATGGTTAGTACAAGGGATCGCGAAAGTTTTACGGCCACGGGAGTCAAATCGACGCTCTAGTTTTGCATTAGTCTCTAGCACTACTGTAGGAACCTCATACGTTCTGTGACATACTCATCTTCTTGTGTAGGAGCCTGTGATATTTCAAGTGTTTGTTCAATAACTTCAGACACTACTGCAAGAACCTTAGACGTTCCTGTGACATGCTCATCTTCTTATACCGAAGCCTCAGACACTTTGAGCAGGAGCATATGTTGCTTCTTGAGTCTTATCTTGATGAGATGCAACAGCCTCAGATGCTAATACAGGAGTATCAGGCACTCCTTATAGTTGCTATCTCTTGTTACAGAATTCTCAGACACTTCTGCTGCTTTTGGGGCTTGGATTTCAGAGGGAGAAACATCATATGGAAGTTTTGGCTCTTGTTGTGATGATGGAGGTGATTCTGTGGTGATGTTTTGGGATGGAGATGATGATTTGGTGATGGTTGGTGGTGGTGACGTTACAAAGTTAGCTTATCGTGGTGGTGTTAGTCGAGGAATACTGTAGATAGAGGATTCTATAATGATGATGTCATAAAATTGCCTTTCAGTAGTGGTGATGGAGTCTACTAAAAGAATAGTATGATACAGAGGGGTCTGCATGTCTTGAGAAACAACTCCCAACTATGAGTACGTTCCAAGTGCTGCCTCGATAATAAGATTCAAGCAAGTTTTCACTTGGTTGGATTTTCTCCCCCTAGTTTGCTGCAGGAATTATAGCGAGACCCTATGAAAAAAACTCCGTAGCAACCATACCAATGAGCTCTCCATCTGAGCTATCTTGTTGAGGTACAGAAGGGGAAGGAGCATTGTCATCATCATCACTAGCTTTGTTGCAACTTCTATAATGCAATGAAAATGGAGGCAAAAGGAGTCCGGAGCGCAAAGATAGAGTCTCGACTAGTAACCAGTAAAAACACTAAAATGCCTGGGAGCTTTGTAACACCAAGCCTAGGCGCAATGATGAAACGTCTACCATTAGTTAATCTCTTAAAACACCAAAATGCCCGGGCATGTGTTTCGAGAGCTTACGTCCCTAAATGCCTATAAATACTCCTTTGTCCCAAATCATATTCATTCAACTTCATATCACATCATACACAAAAAAGAAGGTTTTGGGTGACCTCTTTGAGGGGTGGCGGACATGATTCATCGGGAACGAAGCGACGACGAGAGTTTTCCATTGGATTAATCCTGATTCTGTCTCGTGATCGGTGTACTTGAATCATGAGCTAAACATTGCAGTTGATGTAACGTTAGGGTTAGGGTATCTTCTGTATTGAAGATCGTCTAGGGTTAGGGTATCTTCCAGTTGATACACACGTTAGGGTTTCTCTCTCGCGATAGGATGCTAGAAAGATGTAACGTATGTTCAACCGGGGACCATAACCTTCATATATATAATGATGCTTAACCCTAATCAGCCCATCATCAATTAGGATCAAGCCCGTAGGTATCTACATAATTGGGTCCTATACTTTATGAGACGACATATTAGCCCACTTAATATTAATATCCGTAGGACCACTAATATTTGGGCCAAACCGAAAGATAGCACATAACATACAATTAATCCGTAAATTGTCTATGTACATATAATATGAGTCCATTAATCCAACACAAACACCATTTTCGCAATCTGAAACTCCTGATCTCGATGTCCACGATCGTATTGAAGCTTCATTCGAGCTTGTGCATCTGTAATCACTCACCATCGCATCTCTTGCTACCAAATCCCTCTCCACAACCTTGTTGCTTGCCGTACCAGAAATGTAGTTCAACAAACTTGGTGTTGGTCTTCCATACACAGCCTCAAATGGAGACATCTTTGTGGTTGAATGGACGCTAGTATTGTAACAGAACTCCACCCAAGGGAGCCATTGATCCCAGGGTTTCGGGCAGTCACCCGTGAAGCATCTCAAATACATCACAGCTTCTGATTGCCCATCAGTTTGAGGATGATATGCAAGCTCATTTTAAATTTCGTCCCCAGTAGCTTGAAAAGTTCGCGCCAAAAGGTGCTCGTGAAAGTGGGATCTCGATCACACACTATGGACTCTGGCATGCCATGAAGACAAAAAATTCCCTCGAAGAATGCTTCTGCATCTGTAACAGCCGTGTACGCATGCTTTAAGGCAAGGAAATGGGCCGTCTTTGACAATCGATCCACCACAACCAGTATTACAGTTTTGCCATTAGAGGATGGTAGTCCATCAACGAAATCCATTGCGATCTTTGCCCAAATCTGAGTGGGAATTGAAAGGGGCTGCAAGAGCCCAGCTGGCTTGCAATGTCTGGATTTATTTCTTTGGCAGATATTGCAAGATCGGATACACTCACGAAGTGAGTTTCTCATACCACTCCAAAAGAATACTGCCTTAAGTCGCTGAAGAGATTTATGGAAACCCTCATAGCCCAGCTCATGAAATTCCTTGACGAGACTAGGAACCAGCTTCGACCTTCCCTCTATGTATATTCTTCCGTTGTAGAAAAGGATACCACCCTTTTGTTCGCATGGCCCTATAAGTTCATCTTTGTTGAATAACTCGTGTAAGCGGATATATGCAGCTTCATGTGTGTTTTCATGTAGAACGTCGTCTAGCCATCGAGGTATTGGTTGGGAAATGGCTATAAGCTGCATTGTTCTCCTTGCACTTTTTGTACTCGATGGTAAAATCATAGCACATCAATTTTGATAACCATCGTTGCTGTTCATCCGTGCATATGCGTTTGTCCCATAAGTACTTGAGACTTTTATGGTCTGTTCGAACTACGAAGTTTTGTCCTAACAGGTATGCCCGCCATTTTTGTACCGCTAGAACCAATGCCGTGATTTCTTTTTCATAAGTAGACTACAACATTTGTGATTTCGCCCAAGTTTTACTGAAATATGGTAAGGGATGTCCCGTTTGCTTTAATGCAGCTCCCGCGCCTACTCCAGAGACGTCACATTGCACAATGAAGGGTTGAGAAAAATCAGGTAGACCAAGAACAGGTGCACTGGTCATAGCAGTTTTGAGCTTCCCAAGGGCCTCTTTTGCCTCTGCATTCCACATGAAAGAATTTTTTCTCAGTAGCGCTGTCAGGGGTGCAACTATCTGCCCATAGTTGCCAATAAATGTTCGATAATAGCCTGTAAATCCTAGAATACCCCCTAGTGCTTTTTATCGTTTTTGGTCTCAGGCCACTCTGTTACTGCTCTAATCTTTTCAACCTCCATACCTACTCCATCTTGGTGTATTACACGTCCCAAATATCTGATCTGAGGTTGACCAAATACGCACTTCGTCTTCTTCACATGCAGATTGTTATCTTATAGCAGTGTAAAGACCAACTCTACATGTTTCTGATGTGATTTAAGGTCTCGACTGTGTACTAGTATGTCGTCTAAGAACACCACTACAAATCTTAGAAATATGGACGAAATATTTCGTTCATCAAAGCTTGAAAGGTTGATGGAGCTTTTGACAATCCAAAGGGCATCACCAAAAATTCATAGTGCCCATGTTGTGTACCAAAAGTAGTTTTCTCGACGTCTTTACTATCTATCCGTATTTGATGATAACTCAAGCTTCCTGAAAATTTTCGCACCAAACAATTCATCTATAAGCTCATCAACCAAGAGAATAGGGAACTTGTCTTTTATAGTTACCTTATTAAGTGCTGGATAGTCAATACAGAATCGTCGTGTTCCATCCTTTCCTTTACGAGGATGACCGGGGAAGAATACGGGCTGTTAATGGTCGAATAATTCCTTCTTTCAGCATTGCCTCAACCTGACGCTCATTCTCTTTCTTCTGAAAAAAAGAATAGCGATACACTGTAACGTCCCGGCTGACCCGGGTACTCGGGTCCAACACGCGGGTCGTCACCAAGAAACCCTTTTTCAGGTTCAGGACTGACCCCACAGACCAATACTAGTATTTTCAATATGCTTTGACCTCACTTACACAAACCCTGTGAAACTTCCCAGGAGGTCACCCCCATCCCAACATTACTTCACGTCAAGCACGTCTTAACTGTGGAGTTTTAATGTGATGGGTTATCGAAAAGAAAGGTGCACCTTGTTGGTATAGGTAGTACTATCAAACCATTTAAGCATTTCCTTGGGGTATTACAGATACGGGCGCACATACACAGGTCCCTTTCCTTCAATGATGGATAGTTTTTGATTCTTGCTTCGATCCGGTGGTAGGGCTGATGGTGCGTCAAATACTGCAGGAAACTTGTGCTCCAGCCAAGTCCAGCTATAATTTTGTCCTTGAAAACTTGAACCTGATGCGCTCTCCCACCACGCAGCCTTGTTATCTAGCCCTTCGACCACCATATGTAGCAATAATCCCTGTCCATGTGATTTATTGAGTTGTCGCTGTAAAGTCTTGGTTTCTATTTCTAGGGCCACACCTGTATCCATCCCCTTTAGCCCGACTTCTCTTCCATCCATGATATTTTAGAGAAGTACAATCCAATTCTTAAATAAAGAAACTTCCTAAATAAAAACAATCACCCAAACTAAGAAAAACCAACAATAGGAAATTAACAAAAAAAAAAATCGTAATCAAATCAAATAAATAAAGAAAATAGTAATCAGACAAAATAAAGATTTTTTGGACTAGTTGGTGTAATATCTCCTAATCAGTGGTCGTGACGGTGACATGCTATGATTGATATTTTTATGTCATAGAATAACCAGAACTATATCCTATCATATGAATATTAAGAATAATCATGATTCAATAATGATAATCAATCTAGAACATATTCAATTTCAAAAATCCCATAGAATTAACATCAATATATCGTTATACAAATGATTTACACTACAATCATCATGGAAAACCATTGAATACAAAGAAAACAATCAAGATCCATTAAAACTCTAGAAGAAAAATCTGAAAAATTGACAATAAATCCAAAATCAAAAAGAGAATAGAGTTTTGATGAAGATCCCAATGATCACTCCCAATCTTGATATTGTTGATAATCGTCTCAATCATTTTAGAGAAAAGAAAATAATCAACTCCCCTCAAATCTTTGATTTCAATTAAGAAAAGATAAGATGTATGGAGACCGCGTAGGGTTGTACATGATGAGACAGCCTAAATTGGGCCGTGCGATGAAACAACATGATTTTCCATTCTTGAGGGTGCACGGTCGTGTCAGGTGTGACAGGATTAGGGCAGGCCGTGTGTCGAGAGTGGTGTAGAAGGGAACATGACCTTGTTTGTTCGTAAACTTCATTCCTGACTATGTTTGATCAAAATACACCAAAAATAATCAACAATAAACACTGTTTCGTTTTGAAAGCTTCCAAGCAGGTAAGCTATGCATTCCAGAACTCCAAAAAATCTTCGAAGTGTCTTGATCCTTAATTCACTCTTCTATCATCATTCTACAATAAAAACAAAAATTTCGACCATACAAATTTTAAAAATAAAACTAAACTAACACGAATAAATAGATTATAAAACTAGAACAAATTGAAAATTTAAGAACGTAAAATATCAGAATGACATTGCTACGACCTTAATATATATAGTGATTGAATTGATTATCATTTTGTTCACAATATAATTACGTAAAATGATATAGTTGTTTGTTCCATGATACTTTAAAATTACATTACTTAAGTTATTATTATATTCACGATATTATTACGTAAAATGTTACTTCCTTCATTACCAATAAATTACGACACATTACTAAAAATGAATGTTTCACATAAATTATAACACTTCGACATATTTTGATGGTTCAAATATCTAAAATATCTTTATTTTATATCACATCATTTTCTACATATTTTTTTCTATCCATCACTCACAACTTTTTTCTAATTACTTATAAGGATATAAATATAAAACATCCTAAAATCAATATTTTTATTAATAATTGTATCAAATTAATCTATCATAATTTATCAAATACGAAAAAAAATATTTTATTTTTCTCGCTATACTGTACAAAATTTATAGCCGTAAATATCCAATTCATGTCAGTTAATAATCTGGCACGAACTGAGGTATGTGCGTCTTCCTTCCCATCTCATTTTTCTTTCCTTTTTAAGTCAATTTCGTTTTGCGACCCTCTCCCTCGTCATTATCTGATCATCGTCATCATTATCTTCACAGACTTTCCCCCTCACCAGAACTCCCACAAACCCTACACTCAAAATTCATCGAATTCAATATGTTATCAATCAAATCCCGATTGTAAAAAGATTACCCATATGTTCAATTTCTGTGAAAATCTGTATAAATTCGTTGATTGTTTCTTGTATGTATACCACAAAGCTTAGAATTTTATTCCAAGCTTGAAACTTGATTGGTTTCTGTATCGAAGAGGATTATTTTTAGCTACCCTCTTTCGTGTTGATACCGATTTCGAGCTTGATTGGTGTGTTTTATTTCAAAATTTAAACATTTTGTGGTCTGGGTTTGATTCGATTTCGATGGATGGTGTTGGTTTTGGAGGATTTGAGGTGGAGTTGGGTGTTTTGGTCTTGTGGGTATGTGCAAGATAGCACTTGGTGGATGAATATGATGATGGAAATGGCCTAGGGATATGATTTGGGAGTTCTCTTTCAGGAGAACACTCTGGTGGTGTTGCTCTTTTACTTGGTGTTCTGTGTTGGTACGATTGCGTGGGGTCGTCTGATGGGGATGAGGAATGATGTGAAGGGAGGTGTAGGAAGGGCTAATGGGTTCATCCCTAGCTCGTTCCGTGCCTTTTCTAGTTACCTGAAGATTGTATCGTCTGGTGCATCGACGGTGGCATCGTCCGTCAGGTCGGCTGCTTCAGCTGCGTCGGCGATTGTGGATAGAGATGATGATGCCCGGCGTGATCAGGTGCTTCCCTAGCTTTTACTTTTATCGTTGTATACGTTTTGGCTTGGATTTTTCTTTTTCCAAGAGATATACTGGTTTAAATGAGTTAAATTTGAGCATTTACATTGCTTACTAGCTGTGTGAAGTTGAAGTACCATTACTGTCAGTTTTCGTGTATTAGGTTGATCTGAATCACAGCTTCTTATAATCTTAGTGGCTCGTGGTGTGTGTGGTACTGCTATGAAGAGGTTCGGCTCTATTTATGGAGTTCTAAGCTTGAGTAGTGTCTTTTTCTATGATTGCTTGAGTAATTAAATTGGAGAAATACCACGCTTAACCATTATGTAGTCAATGGTTATCACACCGGCCTATTAATTTGCTTGTGGGTTAGTTTTGAGCTTAAAGTTTTTCTTTGTGTGTATAATGTGGAGGGTATTTTTGAGATGCTTCCTGTGTACAAACTGTAACGGTTATTTGATATAGATTGGTAATATAGGAGTTATAGATAAGAGTTTAAAAGAAACCATTCTGGGTACAAGCCATGAAAGTAGAAATATTGTCTATGCCTCCATGGTCTCACCGTGAGTGATAATACTCTATAGTCCTCAGGTGTTAGAAGGTATTATGTTAGAAGTGCTTTAGCGATTGGTGGTTTCATGGTATGATCATCTTCGGCTTGTGAAAGAGATGATGTCTGAATCTTCTATAATACGAGGTTAATTGGCGCAGGATTTACAAAGTTGCTAGCATGCCACATTTTTATCTTTAAAGAGTTGCGCTTTCGTAAGGTTTAGTATGTCATTCTATGTTTTATTTGTCATACTAGAGTTCTACCAGTGTGATGTGTTGGAGCTTTTTTTTAAAAAACTTCTGCAATAAATTTAATTGATATCTACTTTTTGAAAAATAATACTAAACATGCTATTTTGAGGAATTTTGTTCTTTCAACAAACAACAAAATAAGAAATTTTTTTAGCTTGGGATGAAAGTACATAACCTAAATTACCAATAGTGTTCCACAAGTCACGATAAATTCGTGAAAAACAATGTTTGAGTTAATTGTTCCTCAGTCCTTGTGAAGGTCTACCTCGGCATTCTGAGAAGGTTGATAGTCGCATTTTAATTGAGACATAGGCAGTATTATGTTTGATAGTCTGAAATGTAAGTGACTAGATGTGAGAATGACTAAAACAGTACTGTGTTCACTTTCCAAAAAAAAAAAAAAAAAAAAAAAAAAAAAAAAAAAAAAAAAAAAAAAGAGAAGAAAAGAAATGAAAAGTACTTTGTGGTTTCCTACTCTTATGTTGTTGTAAGGATGAATTACCTTTTTCTTTTTCTTTTTTGAAGTTAATAAGTTTGTGTTGTTTGAGTACAAAATTAATTTCTTAAATTCACAAACATTTATATATGCCGTTGGTTTATTTCTCAATATAACTAAATTTGTCATTTACGTTTAATTGTAATTTTTTAATGTCTATTTAATTTTTCAATTTGATGGCATATACTCTGTGTTAATTGTAATTTGATTTTTAACTTCTTTTTCTTTACCTATTTAAGAAAAGTACTTTATAAGCATATTGAAATTTCATTAGTTGTTTCATTGTTTATTTGATATAATTGCAAAAGTCACCCATGCTCTTATTGTAGATTATATGCTGAAAATTGGAATCTTGGCATATTGTATTCTTGTAATATGTTCGTATTTGATGTACTTTGAATATGTGTTTTATGTCATCCTTTATGCTTGCTTTGTAGTTTTGACTTCTGCATTCTTTGGCTCGATGTGATTTAGAGCCTTTTGGTCACTCAATATAATTTGATAATGTTTTGTTTTAATTTTTTTGTTGGATGTGACTAGGGAAAAAAACCTCTTATGGAATTCTGAAATTTTGTGTTGTTTTTTCGGTTTAGTTAATGTGATTGATAAAGGGGCACACACTATCAGAAGCTAAGTGGATAAATGTCGTTTATAATTCCTTGAACTTTGAAGACCTCCCAAATGTGTTGGATTATTAGTTGTCTTTTTGTTTGATCCTTCTGATTTTTAATTACATATGAAATGACAAATTTGTTTGTTTTTAGTAATTGAAAACGAATAAACTTTAATATTTCTTGTACTAGCGAAAGCCTTTTAGTATGATGCATAATTATGAGAAGGTAATGATTTGGGAAAATTCAATAAGATCTTCATTAGATAACAAATGTTTGGAGATTCATAAAATGCCATTACATGCCATGGCATGCCTCTTTTGTTTAATCATAATCAAAATAATAAATGCGAAGGCATGCTAATGGCATGTCGCACTTGTGTAAGTATAATAAATATTAAATATTGATGGTGTACTAGTTAGATCTGTCTGTCTCAAAGCTGATAAACAAGTCTGTGATTCTGTTTTTTTTGTGAAAATGGAGGTGCTATGGGCTGGTTTTGACAAGCTAGAATGTGGAGGTGGCGCCATCAGGAAAACATTGTTGCTGGGTTATCGATATGGTTTCCAAGTATGGGATGTCGAGGAAGCACATAATGTGCGGGACCTTGTTTCTAGACAAGATGGCGCTGTTTCATTTCTGCAAATGCTTCCAAGGCCATTGGAAGCAATAAGACCTGATGACAGGTTTTCCGAGAGTAGACCTCTCCTTGTTCTCTGTTCGGATGCTTCTGGTTCTGTTGCTAGCTCAGTGCAGGATGGCAAGCGTTCTTGTAATGGGAGCAGTACGAATTGCCGAGAACCAGGAAGTGGAGGCTCGGGGCCCTCTATTGTTCAGTTTTATTCTTTATCTTCTCAGTCATATGTACATGTCTTGAAGTTCAAGTCAGTTGTTTTCTCAATCAGAAGTAGTGCTCGCGTGATCGCCATTTCTCAATCAGCTCAGGTAGCATGTTGCTATCAATAATCCTTGATTCCTTTCTTATCACAAGCTTGGCGATGTGACCGATGTTACATGCGTTGCAGATACACTGCATCAATGCTGCTACATTAGAGAGGGAGTATACGATCCTCACGAATCCTATTGTCGCCGGTGCTCCTGGCTGTGGAGGTGTCAGCTGTGGGCCGCTTGCTGTGGGGCCAAGATGGCTCGCCTATAGTGGTAGCCCGGTGGCATTGTCTGACTCTGGTCGTGTCAACCCACAGCATTTGACACCATCCGCAAGCTTCCCTAGTTCTGCACCTGATGGGAGCTTGGTGGCGCATTATGCAATGGAGTCTAGCAAGCAGCTTGCTGCAGGCATAGTAAAGCTGGGAGATATCGGATACAAAAAGTTGTCTCGATACTACTACGAGCTGCGTCCAGATACCATTCAGCTTGTCCAATCCGGTAGTCCTCGGAAATCCAATGGAAACACACATGGAAATTCACTCGACATGGATGGTGTTGGGATGGTTAGTTTCTCATTCTTCTCTTTGTTTTCTTGTGTCTGAAAGTTCTTTGTTCTATTATTTATTCGTCTAGTCCCAAAATAATTATAGAACTTTCCTTTTCGGGATTTTTAGAATATTCCAGCGCTTGTTCCACAGATATAGTAAACTCCAGTGACTTGCATCTCATTTGCTATGGTAAACTCCGGCGTCTCTTAAAAGAGCTAGAGATGCTTTGGTAAAATCTCTATAATTATTAACATACAAAATTTTTGATTCAATTCAATGGAGGAGTATTAATAACAACGAGCTGTAATTGTGATGGCAGATTGGTGTATTTCATCTGCTGTGTTGAAAATTTCTCTGGTTTTTCTCCTTCATGGATCAAAGTCTCAGATGTCGGCCTGGCTTTGTTGTGTTCACGTATGCTCTTTAGGGCAGCAAAGTTGTTAAGATATGAGAATGGCTTAGAACCTGCTTGATATCGATTCTGTTTCATGTTTTTTGTTTTTTTTTTCAATGGCGATGAACTTGAACTTGTTCGGTGTATATTTTCTAACGGATGAAACGAAAGAGAAAACAAAAAACTAGGGAACATAGTTTTTGGTTTCTATTTCTTGTTTCATTTGAATATAACATTCAAGTTCTTTACGAAATTACAAAGAGATTTGGGTTTTCTGTTTTCGTTTTGGTTTTCTGTTTTTGTAGTTTTAAGTAGCGTTATCAAACCACCTCTTTATATAAAATATTTAGTATTAGCTTCATTCTACTCTGAGCCGAGATTTCACTTATTTGATCTTCTTATTTCTTCATTTGATGATGTCCTCTGGACACCGTTTGACTGTTTCATGCATATTTATGCCTTTTTCAGGTCATTGTCCGGGATGTTTCCAGTAAAACCGTGATCGCTCAATTTAGGGCACACAAGAGTCCTATTTCAGCTCTATGCTTTGATCCGAGTGGGATCTTATTGGTGACAGCTTCAGTTCAGGGCCATAACATTAATGTGTTCCGCATAATGCCCGGGCTCGTGAAAAATTCCTCAACTCTTGATGCAGAGAAATCCTATGTGCACCTTTATAGGCTGCAACGGGGTCTTACTAATGCGGTATATTGTTTCTCTTTTTTCTTTTTCTTTTTGCATGTTTTGTTCCTCTCTGGTGTTATTTTTCATGTCTTGGAGTTGTGTATTTCCAGGTCATACAGGACATAAGTTTCAGTGATGATAGTCGCTGGATTATGGTGAGTTCCTCAAGGGGAACAAACCATTTATTCGCTATTTCACCTTTTGGTGGATCTGCGGACATACCCTTAGCTGATTCTAGTTTCAAGGATAATAAACCGAGTGGCAATAGCAATTCAACTCTTTGCTGGCCAAGTGATGCGGATCTTGAAGCCAATCCCCTGAATATTTGTGCATCTGGACCTCCTGTCACGCTGTCTGTTGTCAGTAGGATTAGGAATGGTAGTAACAGTGGTTGGAAGGGAACTCTTACTGGTGCTGCTGCAGCTGCATCCGGTAGGATAGGATCCCTTTCCGGCACCATTGCTTCTTCTTTTCACTACTGTAAAGGAAGTGACACACATGGAGAGGCGTGCTCCTTGAAGGCAAAGTATCACCTTCTGGTCTATTCTCCTTCTGGTTCTCTGATCCAATATGCTTTGCGGTTGTCTTCCGGGCTGGATTCTGCTGCTGGTAGCCTATCTTATGACTCCTCTTCTGGGTATGAGTCAAAACTGGTAGTTGAAGCAATGCAGAAGTGGAATATATACCAGAAGCAAGTTCGAAGAGAGCAAGAAGATAACACAGATATTTATGGTGAAAATGCAAAGTCTGATTCGGGTAAAGCATTCACTGAAGGAAACAGAAAACCGAACAGTGTTCATCCGGTCAAAAGCTCTTCTGTCTCAGGAACAAAGATAAGCCCTGAAGAAAGGCATCATTTGTACATATCAGAAGCTGAATTACAAATGCACCAGGAACGGACACCCCTCTGGGCGAAACCTGCGGTATTTTCATAATCTGTTTTAAGTTACATAGCAGAAGGTCATCCCTTGTGCCTTCAGATATTCTTTATTGATCAGTTTTCGTTCTAATAGCTGCTTTTCTTGGCCTCTTGATACGCTATATTACCAGATCTACTTCGAGTCAATGATGGCCACCAGTAGCAAACTTCTTGAAGAAACTACTGCTGGAGGAGAAACGGAGATTGAAAGAGTTTTGATTCGACCAATGGAGGCTAAGCCTAGAAATTTGATACCTGTTTTTGATTATCTTCAAGCACCAAAGTCTCAAAATACAAGGTGGGTTTTCTTTCCTACCAAGTATGAGACTTTCTTGATGGTAATGTAACTAGGCTACATTGATTCCTTCTACACCATAGTGTTGTATTTGGCAGCTCATGTATTTGACTGTGGACTACCCAAAACAAAGCCTTCTTTTTTTTTATTTGGGCTGAGGACTGCTAGGAGATGGGCTTACATTGATGCCATTTCTGGTTGGAATTTGATGATCTTGTTCGATGACCTGATCTTTAAGGTCCTGTTATATGTAAAAAAATGATTCTAGGAAAATCCCATCTTTCTCGGTCCATGTATCTTCTGTTATATCCGCGAGAGTCTGTTGATTGATTGCATAGCTAGATCTTGTTTTAGCTTGCAATGGCTTTCGCTGATATTTTGAAGTTTCTTTTTATTCATCAGGCCTTCAAGTGTCATCCCTGGTATGCATCATCAGCGTCAGGTTTCTGGAGTGTACCAAAACAGTGGCCTTTCTAGTAGGAGCAGTTCTGGCTCGCTTGATTCCTTAATGGAGCGTTCTGCAGCTGAGGGCTCTGTAAAAAGTCATAGCAGCCCTAAAACTATGTCGAAGCTTGAGGATGTATATACTAAAGATAGAGAGCGCTTAGCCACACATGCTCAACTAAAGACTGTAAATAGTACCAACAGAGCTCTGAGGACGGAGAATCATTTTGAAGACCAAGGCGATGAGTTCGACTGAGAAGGAACCCCGCAGGACTTTATGGCATTATCCAGGTTTTTTTCTTGGAAATTGAGGAGTTCATTGATGTACTATAATAGTAATCTATAGACTAGTAAACAAAACCCATGTTTTTCCCCATTCATAGAAAGGAAAAAGAAAGAAAGAAAGAAAAGAAAAGAAAAAAAATAATTAAAGAATTAAAAACCCCATGTTTTTGATTCACCACTATAGTATGATATAGTTATCGAAAGCCTTATCAAACATATGCCACGGGGTTATAGCAAATATTCATTTCGTACTAACTATTCATACCTCTGTCTCCCTCCCTTGTTTCTTCAGGTAACAATGATCTGATTCTCCTCACGAGGTTCGTTAGCTGTGTTAATATTGGTGGGTGACGTGTGTAGGAAAAAGAATGAGTGGTATATGGAAGGATCAACGGTTACGGCGGAGTATATATAATTTGATGCTGTTGCGTGTTGCTATGAAAATTTCTCTATATCTGTTGGAATCATTTGTCCAAATAATTTGTATGCAAACAATACAATTAACTTTGTTACTTCAAATATGGATATAAATTTCGTTTGCTTTCTTCGCCATATAAATTTCGTTTGCTTTCTTCTCCCCTCTACTCGACAACCGTGTTGAAATATTGATACTGTTTGTATCTCAGATGACTAAAATAGTTCACATGATTCGATGATTCTTAAATCGTCCAAGCTATTAGTTTTTTTCCAAGTGTTCATTTGAAGAAGCTAGTATTACACAAGTTCTGACCCTTGATCTCTCTCGAGGCTATAAAGCTATCCCAGCAAAACAGGGAACAAGGGGGTAAACATCAGCTTCATTGCCATTTACAAGAGTTTTAGTTCAGAGAAGCTATTGCCCAGGTGCCCCAGGAAAAAAGAGGTTCTATGATCCAACTTAATGTAGTTAGTTGACTTCAACTGGCTTACTAGGAGAAGGAATGAGCAATTTTAAAATGTATTAGCATCAGGTTTCTTCCGAAATATGTGGTCACTCCACCTGAAGAAGTCGCCGCTCCTAATCCACAGGCGTGGCGGAGTGCATGATCTTGTGATGTATCAACTGCTGCAGGTGGCATGAACTGCCACATGGTGAGTCCTGGGTAGCTGACCAACGGCACCAACTTAGCACCAGCAGGCGGCGCTTGAGGAGCAAAAGCAGTTATCCCAGCCCGTGGTGGAGGCAGGAAACCTGGTAGGGCGCTCATGCTCTTGAGTTGCAGTTCCAGCCTAGCTTTCTCAGCCTTCAGCCTCTGCTTCTCATCGTGGAGCTCATTCTTCTCAGCCTACAAGTGAAAGACGAATACCGTTAAATGGGGTACTAAGCTGGAAAACATGCTATGAAAGCCAACGGAAAGAGTTACTGACCTTCAAATCTTTGATATTTTCCTTCAGGCTTGAGTTTGATTCCTTCAAGTTCTGCGATTCTGTCCTCAACTGTGTCACGATCCGAACAGCATCACTCAAAACAGCAGCTTTGTCCGTCTTTGGAGGCCTTCCAGCCTCAAGGAATTGGGCTTATCTGCGAAGAACTATTGCCGCAGTTTATGAATGTCTTCGCGGTGGACTTGATTTTACCAAAGATGATGAAAACCTTAACTCCCAACCATTTATGCGTTGGTGAAGAAGGTTCGTTGAGCGCACAGGAGCGCAATCATGTGCTTTCTTCCAGAACCTAGCGTTAGGAGAGTGATGACTGATTCAAGTCCGTCACAAGGTGCTAGAGTGGACTTCTAAGCAAGATCGAGTATAAAGCTGATGGGGTCGACCATGGATTCACTAAGAAGATAAAATAGCTATCATAAAAATAGCTTTCAAAAGCCGTCTTTCGCCTAAAATTCGTTATAATAGCGCGATATAAACCCTAATTCATAGGATGTCTTTTTTTTCCATAATTCATAGGAAGTCTTTTTATACAGTTTGTGTATAATGTATCTGTTTTGAATGTAGCATGCAGTGTTTACTCTTTCTACTCAGAAGTTTTTTGGTAAGTTTGCATCAACAAACATTGTCCTAATTGTTTCTATAAGTATTCTATTTTTTCTTTCTTCTACACCGTTTTTTTGAGGAGTTTTAGGTGTTGAGAAGTTGTGTTTTATTTCGTAATCATTGTACTAGATATCTATTCTTGTTTGATCAAATTCAATACCATGATCATTTTTAATTGTGATTACCTCAATGTCTTTCTCATTTTGAATTTGTCGTACGAATCTAATAAGCAGACTGTAAGTTTCATTTTTTTATGTAGGAATATTACCCATATGTATCTTGAGTAATTGTCTATTATAACTAGAAGATACTTCTTTCTGCTGAAGTTTTTTACCTCAACTGGATCAAAAAGATCCATATGTAATAATTCCAGATTTCTATTAGATTCTGATGAATTTAGAGGTTTAAAGCTTGTTCTAGTATGCTTTCCCTCTTGACATAGTCTACATAGTTTATCCTTTTTAAACTTTACTTGTGGAAGACTTCTCACTAGATTCTCTGATGATAATCTGGCTATAATTTTGAAATTAAGGTATGCTAATCTTTTGTGTCATAGCCAGTTTGTGTCTTCAGCACTTTTTATATAAAAATATGTTATTTGTTCTGACTGTGATAAGTTAAAATCTACTGCATAAATGTTTCCTATTCTTATTCCTATTAATTTGACTTCTTGTGTGAATTTGTCTCTTACTTGACATGAATAGTGAGTAAATGAGACATCATAATGTTTGTCACATAGCTGACTAATGGATAGTAAGTTATGTTCTAATCCATTGACATAAGTTACATTTTTAAAGATTAAGGAACCTGTACCAAGGATTCCGTATCCTTTTGTTATACATATCTTTTCTCCACCAAAGATGACCACGGGTCCCTATTCCTTTTTGCAGGCCTCAAGGATGGCTTTGTTTCCTATCTTATGCCCTGAGCATCCACTGATAAGATATCATATTTGTCTCTCTATTTTTCCTGCATTAAAACATAGAGAGCTAGTACATGGTACCCACTCATATTAGTCCTCATTTGTTAGTCTTTAGAATCCACACTTGAATTATTTTCTTGTGAGAATTTCAACATTTAACGGACTTGTGGCCAAGCTTGCCACATGTATAACAGTAGATATTTGATCTTACAGCTCTGGATGGTCTGCTTGAGTTTCTCCACTCGTTCTGCTATATTTGGCATTAGCAGGTATGCCTTAAGTGTGGCCTTCTCCATATTGTTTTGGAGATGTTATTCCACACTGAGTAGTTAGGTGCATACTGAAGTTCATAAGGTCTTTTATTGATCCTTTTCTTAGGATTCTTGGCCTTGTACACCTTATGGTACTCTACATCAGTTCGTGCTTATGGTCTACTCAAGACTTTAACCCTCTGGATTTGAGCAGTAGAGATCTTACTATTCTGCACTCCTTGTGCAGTAGGGGGATTATCCTTCTCCAAGAGTTTTGGAGAGGTCTAAGGATAGACCATGTGGGGTATTCCCATCTCTACCTTCCACAGCGAGGGAGGAGTTCATCCCTCTTACAATGGAGGTTGATGGCACCACAAATACCACAAAAGCCTCACCACCATACATTCCAAGAACTATATCCTCAAACATTGACCCTAAAGACAAAGGTAAGAAGATTATGGTTGAATAGCTTAAGTCCAAACGAAGCCAAAGGCAAATTGTGAAAGTTGCTTCACTTGCATCAAGGCTTGCATACGAGGAGGCTGCCCATCTCATCAACCCAAGTCTTCCAGCAACCTTCTGAAATCCAAATATCCAAGCTAAGGTTGCTATAACTATTCAAATCTGCATTGAAGTCACCCAGTCAACTTCAACTCTAAATCAACCAGTCACCACCATAATAAGCCAAAATGTCTGTTTCAAATCACCTTCAATTTCCACAAGAAGAAGAAGAAGAACCAAAAGATCTAGAAGGGACGCCAAACCTCCTGCCAACTTCGGACTTATCCTTTGTATTATCTAACCCATAAATGCTAACACATCCATGAATGCCATTGGAATTAGAGTCAAGTTGTTCATGAAATACAATGACAACAACTATAAAAGGCAACAGTTCTATAAGGAAGAGAAGCTCTTCTAGAGTTTGTAATGATTCCAAAGAAGGAATGGAAGTTTCAAGAGATCATGAATACCACAAACACCTTTTTGCAAAGATGTGTGACCATTATGAGAGAGGGCTTAATGATATAGCTACTGTAGAGTCTTCTCCACGGGCCCTCAGTACAATTCCTGCAACAACTCAGGGGGAGGAAGTTCAACCAAGTGAGGAGGACCAAATTGGCATGGATATTATTATTGAGGCAGCACTTAGAACGCACTCAGAGCTGGGAGCTGCCTCTCACAGTTTACAGACCCTCTGCACCATAATATTCCTTCAGCAAACTCCATCAGCACTATTAAAAGGTAAATTTATAATATCATCAGTGCAAAAACCCCATATCTACAATGTTCTTCAACTCACACCACCACGTCTACCTATCTTTGCCACCTCACCACCACCAACCATCACCAAGTCACCATCCTCAATTGAAATCACCACCACAAAATTTCCTTCATTATCACCACAATAAGAGACACCATCCTCTGTTTCTCCCTCCGAAATCCAAGCACCACCTGTAATTGAAGTATCTGAAACTTCTACAAAGGAAGGTGAGCAACCACAAGGAGTGTCTGAGACTCCTGTAGCAGAGTTTGTGGCTTCGGCATCTCATCATGACTGAGGCTATGGTAGAAGCATATGAGGTTTCTTTACAAAGAGATGAGCATGCCACAAGTATGTCTGAGGTTCATGCAGTAGTGTCTCAAGGTACTAAGGAAACACAAGAAGTAATACAGGCTCCTTCGAAAGTGTCATAGAGCGTCTAATGTTCCTACAGTAGTGGCTGAGACAACTGCACAAATAGAGAATGCAAAAATGGATATGCGAATTATAAAGGATGTTCCTCTCATGATCAAATCTTCAATTACTGTAAATGAGCATGTCCCAGTGGCTTTCCATCGCTGCTTCCTTTCTCCTTTACATAGATTGAGTGGTCGATGAAGGCTCAGGAAAAGGGACAAGCTCCAAAGCTTCTCCTACACCAATGTCTCCTGTGAGAATACTTTGAGCTGTCTTCTGAAGGTTTTCCTATTGCACAAGAATGAACAATGTAGTACACCTCTATTGCCCTAGGTGCTGCTATCAATTTAAAACATCCAATGAAGCTACTGTAATTACTGATCAGAAAAGTACTCCTACTTCAACGGCAACAGGATGAGCACTTCTCTACTGTCAATTCTCAAATGAATTCTGTTGTTGAGACTCTTCAAGATCAAATCAACAAACTTTAGAGTGCAATAGAGTATCTCAACAGACTTTACAAAGGCCACCACTGAGATCCAACGCAATGCGAAGCATGCATCTACCATTGCCCACTGCAACAGAAGCTTCCTTGACAATTATGAAGAAGTGTACGGGGGAAATGCATCCAAAGACCATGAAAAAGCTGCAATCTCATCTGACCTCCCTCACCGACACCATCACTGAACAAGTTGAACTCATAAAAGAGCATGTTGATCGTAGAATCACCGCCTTGAGTGATAATATTGACATGCTCAAATATCTAATAGATAAAAACCAGACCATGACTGAAGCAGAACTCCATATGATCAAGTCCAAAGTCAATGATCTAAGCCAACACCTGATAGGTAGCGCTCTCTTCCCCTTCACTGATGCTAGAAAATAGGGGAAGAGTCTAGAACAACAAGAGAGAGGTTTGAGGACATCATTTCATTCATCCTTGAACTTAGAAAGGCAATCTGGGCCATTATTGAACAGAAGTGTTATTGACACTCATATGATGTGTGATGCCTTTAAAAGGATTGAGTAGAGTGTCAAGAACAGCCTTGATCTTTTCCATCAACAACTGCAACAGTAAATCAGTTGAGCTCATCAGGAGAATCACAACAAACTACAGGGTAGACTACATCACAACGGACTATTGTGCCTCCCTCCAAAGGGACATAAGCAATAAAGCACGTGAGCCTATTTATATGTCTCAAAATTTTTGTATATTAACTTTTCAATTTGAATTAAAAAAAAAGATGATGATGTTTATCTTCTTACTATTTAGATAGAGTTTTCTATCATCAATTTAGGGAAGATTGTTGAGTCAAACACATGATGTATAAAAATTAAGTGATACATAAACTCTAGTTATAGAATGTCCAACTAAATACCAATGTTGAGGCTGGTCTGTTAGGAAAGTGAGCCTCCAATAATAAGGTTAGTTCAAAGAGGGATACAACAAGACTGGTCCAGAGAGGAACGCAGTAAGGTTGGTCCATAGGAACGCAGTAAGGCTGTCAACATTGAGTTCATGAGTAAAAAGATAGTAAAGGTTGGATATTTGGGATTCTGCAGTAAGGAATAGTTGGTTCAGGATTGCTTCTTGTTGAAGAAACTTACTACAGCAAGACTGAGGACAGTAAGAGTGAGATCAATAGAAGGGTTCAGATGAAAAAAGGATTATCCTGAGTTGTTTTTGTAAGGTTAGTAGAGCAAGGCTGAGGAGCAGCATGGCTAAGTTCTACAGAACGGTTAAGATGAAGTCAAAGTTCACTATTGTTTTTGTACCGTGTCAGCCTACTTCTCTACATCTATATCAGAGATCACACATCTGTGAATATGATTACAAGATGACATGGAAGTGACGTTTCAAGAAAGGATGACTTCAACAACGACTAGAAATTTAGGATTTCCTATAAATAGAGAGGTAATGCCCAAGCTTTCAAGTATGGTTTTGGGATTTCCTTTGCTCTAGAAAGGAACGACAAGTGCAGAAAGATATCGAGTACACTGTGAAAGAAGTTGATAGTTGACGATCTTATCCAGCTATTGAAAATAGAGTTGAATAACACTAGTGTTAGACAAACGATTTTAAGAGGTTGTTCTGAGTCCTGTTGAGGAGAAGGAAAGATCTTATAATCGATTTATATTGTCATTTACTCGCTGTAAAATAACAGATTGATTGTGAGTCTAAAACAATCACTGATAAACAAGGAATGACTGTAGTAAGGCATATTACCGTATTTTATCTATATACTCTAACTAGTATAAAATCCTATGTGTTTATACTTTATTATTTTTCTTATATTTAACCCTACAGCTAATCAACTTCAACGAGTAGTAAGTTAAAAGGAACTAACGTTATTGCAAGTAAGATTCCGCATTAGTGCAGTAAGCTTAGAAAAACTCTACCGTCCAACTAATATTTGTTAGTTTGATAATAAAGCTTGTAAAAGAGAGATTATAAATCCCCCCCCCCCCCCCCCCCCCCCCTCCCCCCCCCCCCCCCTCCTTTCTAGTCTCATGGTAAGCTATCTCGGGACTTTCAAGTACGACATTAATGACGAATTTGTTTCGTATGGTCAAAACGTGCATCCAATTGCTGCTTTACTTATGCACCTGCATTATTCTCCCCCAGTTGACAAAAATTTTACTCTGTATTGAGATCATCATCAGAAGAAGAATCACCATAATAGGGAGATAAGTGACGAGCATTAAAAGGTCATGTGTTCGAATATGAGATGCCAACTTTAGACGATAACCTAGTCATTAATACATTCCATGACTTTTAAATGTCCAGCTTTCGATCCATAAGATTGTCGGCGCCTCCTGTTGGTTGTCATTCTGATGGCGAGAATGCCCAGACAAAGTCTTCTGGCTAGAAAACTACCTTCCTTTATCGACTTGATTCTGGTATTCAGTTGTACTCTCTTCTAGGTTTTGATGAAATTCATGATGAATGTGTTGCAATTGACCACTAATATCTTCCACTTGCATCATCTGTTTTGCTGGAAAAACGAGTTAGAGTAAGATCTAATGCTGTTGTGGGCTGACGAGCATAAACAATCATAAATGGACTACGACCTGTTGAACGATTCACATGGCAGTTGAGAGAATACTCACACATGGGCAATTTTTTCTCCCAAGTATAATAATTATCACCATCTAGCTTCGTAATAAGTTTCCTATGGAACGATTTACAACCTCCGGTAGGCTATTAGTTTGCGGATGAAGGATGGAACTAAATTGCAGTTTTGTACCAAAGCCTTTCCATAATTGTGGCAAAAATGGCTAAGAAATTTAGTGTCTCGATCAGAAACAATGGTATGAGGCAAGACATGTAACCTCTATACTTCTCTGAAAAATAGATTTGTAATCTGAGAAGCATCCATAATCTGTTTGCAATTAATAAAATGGGTCATTTTAGAGAAATGATCAATAACGAGAAACATGAAATCCATGTCTCTCTAGGAGCGAGGTAATACAAGAACAAAGGTAATGGATAAGTCTCTCGAAGGATCCTTAGGAATGGGCAGTGGAAGATATAGACTTGCATTAGTGCATTGGCCCTTGGATGTTTGACATACTTGGCATCGTCGTTCATAGTTCTGCACATCCCAAGTTAGCTTGGGCCAGAAATAACAATAGGCAACCAGCTGAAGGGTTTTATCACGCTAGAAAAGGCCTTCACGATGAACCTTTGAAATCATCTTCAAATGGAGAGAGCAATATGGAATAAAAAGCCCATTGCCTTCGAATAAAAAGCTATCAAAAAAGATTATAATATGCATGATGACTATTTTCAGCATCCAATAAGAAATTAGATAAGTCACGATCATCAGCATATAAATCCGTCAAAGTCAAGCGTGGTATTCCGCATAGGAGAAATCAGGCTGCGGTTATGACTTGGAGCATCTACAACCAGGTTTTTAAAACCAGCTTTGTGCTTGATGCTAAAAGTGAAATCTTGCACAAATTTTGACCACCTTCCTTGGCTAGAATTCAGCATTTGTTACCCCATGAGAAACTTCAAAGCCTCATCATCAGTATATAAAATCAATTACCGATGAATTAAATAAGGCCTCCAATCATTAAGTGCATGGACAAGAGCATAAAATTCTTGTTCATTGGTACTGTACCACAACTTAGCACCTGCAAGTTTTTCGCTGAAATATGTAATAGGAGAACCTCCTTGACTAAGGACAATGCCTATACCTGTCGCAGAGGCATCATAGTGAACTTCGAAAACAAGTTCAAAATTGAATAGCGCCAACTGGTGATGTTATCAACTTTGGCTTCAACTGTTCAAACTTTGTTATGCAAGATCTGTATGTCTTAAGCTGTTAGGATAACCCTAGAAGGGGGGCAGGGGAGGGATGGGTTTGAATAGTTTTTTTTATTTTATTTTGGTTTCAAGAGTCTTTCGTTTCACTATACTGTTAATAGTGAAATGACTTTGCTGCCTAAGTTGAGTGATAGCTATACTCCGTATCAATAATGGTCTCTCTTAGCTATGTAATATTTTATACTTGTAGATTTATCCTAGTTTATACTATCAATGACAAGATAAAGTGCAAGGAATTTAAAGACACATAGGATTTATAATGGTTTTGACAGTAGAGTTTAATTGAACTCTAAAACAAAAGTCCAATCATCTCTTAGCGGTCAGTGTAACTGATTAAGAGATATTTCACTGTATTTTGTGTTTTTGGTTTAACCCTTAAACTTCTTATAGAGTAAACACTGGACACCTTTTTTTAAAGTGATACCCTTGAGCTCTCCTGATTTCTTCAATAAATTAGTTATCCTCCAACGGGACACCTTGTCAATGTGTTTGTGAGCCTCTGAGACAGTTTGATACAACACTTGTTCAACTAACTTGAATTCACTTGTATCACAGCAAGGCTAGCACTTTTGTATTTTTCATTAGAACCAACTACTTAGATTTTGCTACCATCACATATTTATAACCAAGGCTCATTGACTTGATGTTGTCGATTTTGTACTTCAAATTAATCTCTGTATCGATTTCGATCAAGAAGTGTCCAAAAGTCAACTTCCAACGTTCCTGAAAATGACCTGAGATTAATCCAGCCCTTTAAGACTGTCACTATGATGCATGACTTTTGTCTTGTAATGAGTTTTGCTGTATCACTCTGTTGTCCTGCTCGACAGAAGAACAATTCGCCTCCGATATAGAAATAACGAGGGCTTTTTATTGAAACGTTTGGTCATCAACTCAGTCACCTGCTTTTGTAACTCTACATGCTCACTTGGACTCATATGATAGTGAGGTGAATTCGGCAAAGACGCTCCAGGAATTAAATCTATCTAATGCTGAATTTCCCACAAGCTGATGTGCATCTCCCAAGTCCCAAATATCAAAGACTTCTAACACTTCCTGGATGTAAGGTTGCAACCCGGCCAAATATTTGCTGACCAGCATTTCTTCCGAATCACTGATGTTGTTGTGAATGAGGGGCACATTGAACTCGCTTGTGTAATGATCTACTGAACGAGAGCCTAGCCAAGAACTGTGGAATCGCTTGTAAATTCTCTTTTGTAGCTCTTCGGCAGAAAATCCTTTCTCAGTTTTTCCACCATTCGTTCCCAGCCGGAGAGGGGGACTTTGCCTAGATTGCGACGAGTCTGTTTCTCACAACGCCACCATGAGATAGCCTTGTCTCATAGCCTCATAGTGACAATTCCCACTTGTGTATCTTCCGGAACACCCCTCAGTTCGAATACCTTGTTAACCAAGGTAAGCCAATCCACCACTTCGTCTGGCATCTTAGTTCATGTAAATTTGGGTACATCACCCTTAAGCTTCCTATTCCAATCAATCTCATGCTCACGGGGAGAAGGAAATGGAGATCATCGAGGTTGCCTTTGTTCACGACCACGAGCAAGACACAAAGCTTCATCAGTAGAGGATCCCATGGATTGTTCATCAACTTTCCCTTCTTCGTCGCGAACAGGAACATAACTAGCAGCTTGCTAGTAGGCAAGCTCTTGAGTGAGCCCTTCAACTTGATGTCGTAATAGAGCCGTCTCTGCTCTGGCTTCATCATCCCTTGCATTGACGTTTTCAATACGATTAGTACACCTAGCATCACGTTTGGGAGGCATTATAGATCTGTGGCTCTGATACCGAAAATGATGCGGCTATGTATGTAATGTGAAAAGGCTAGTATTTTGTTATTCTTCAAGATCACAATTGCAGCGCTTCCAGGCCGAAACTCAGGTTCTGCCTGACCTGAAACAAGAGTTCACCAGGACTCAAGTAAAAGTGCAATAGACTAGAAAAAGTTACAATCCAAAAAACTGATTTTTTGTTATTCACTACCTTGCTATAAAGGGAACAAACGATACACTCGAAGAACAAGGGTATGACCAGAGTGGAAGCTAAAATAAAAGAAATGAAAAAACAAACTAAGGAAACACAACAAACTAAAAATAGAAAGAGTTAAAGTAAATGACAGTAACGAAGCGTAACATGGATTTGGACGACCAGCACGACTTGAATGATGAATTTATTTCGGATAGTCCAGACGTGCTTCCAATTGCTGCTTAACCTGTGAACCTGCATCATCCATGAACTGATATCTTGAATCACTTGACAGGAACCTCCTTTAGCAGTTGACAAGTTGATGTCTCGTTTAATTCAAACAAAGTCTTGAGAATATAGATATATTACACACCTTCAGTTGCTATGTAGGTTACGGTTAACCTGATTTTCGATAACATACTCTGAATTATCGATTTAAATTCGTCAAAGCTCAAGTTTCCAGTCAGAGGCATCCAAGGTTGGCCCATTCCACATTCAGAACCAACCATGGACATTTGTTCTTCCTCGTAAAAAAAAGATAAGAATTGTGAGGGAGCGAAAAACAGAAATCAGAACATGGAGATGTGGGGCATCGATCCCCATACCTCTCGCATGCTAAGCGAATGCTCTACCATCTGAGCTACATCCCCACTTTAATACCTTCCACAATGCTGACAACAATTCGGACTTCAAAACAGCAAGCCCATCATCTTTGCAATGGCCCTGCGGAATTGAGGGCTTACAAATTTGTTGCTTGCAAACTGTTACTCTGATTTTTCTGGTTTTGTTTCTGTCGTGGGGGAACCTACACGTTACAGCAATGGGATACAATGGGATAAGGCACTCAACTTCTACACCACTACCAGGGAGTTTTTTTTTTTTTTTTTTTTTTTTTCTGGTTTGATTCTGTACCCACATTTAGTGGTGAAATGCATGGGGACCTATTTGTTTCCAAAAAAACTTGTTTGATTCGGTAAACATAGTGTTGGCTGTTGAGCGTTGAGCGTGTCATTATCATCACATTGTGAGGTTCTCTGGGTTGGGTTGCACTAACATCAAATACGCGCAACACATTTTCCAATGTGTCTGAAGGACTGGAATATGGGTAACTTCCTTTTTGTGGTTTTACAAAAGGGAGTGACATGCCTACGTTTAAGCAATAAGATATTCATGATCTATATCTAGCTATCTACTTGTGATATATAGGAGTACACTTTGTGGGCTTTCCCTTGCAGATTGGGGTTGGATGTCATTCCTGATTTGCGCGCCTTGGTGCTATTGAAGAGTTTAGTGAATGGTGACATGACTATGGTGTTTTAGATGCCCTTTTTTCTTGCGATTAGTTCTACCATTGTGCTGGGTTTATAGGTCCTGGAAAGGGTTTGCTAGAAGATTTAAGGGAAATGGTGTTGCAAAGCTCGGTTTATAGGAGTTGGAGACAACGAGCATCTGTATCTGAAAGCTAGGTCGATTTTGTTTCCCATTAGATGAACTCTCTGGTCATATGATAGTACCTTTTCATTCTTGATGTTTATTGGTTTCATTTCTTGTATATTTTGTTGCTTCTATGATCAAAATGTTGGCACGAGGCGGACACATTCTGTGAGCGAAAGTATGACTTGTTCCATAGAGCTTACTCACAAATGAACAATGCTTCTCTAGTGAAAACCATCTGCATGTTGTTGCCACAGATTTCATCAATGAGAAATGATGGCTGAATGAATGCAGCTCATAATCATCTTTCAGTTCCTATCCTGTTAACACAAATCTTATCTATAATTCATGCAATTACCATTTTCTGACACCTTCATACGTGGTGTATCTTGATCCATGAAGATAGTATTCGACAAGGTAAAGATATACATAAGCCGATCACTCTGAAATATTACCTTGATGAACGTCAGTAAAAGGTTTAAATGGAATCTTAATCTCTAAGAAGGTGTCGTTTCTAAGAACCGCCTCTGTCTTCTTCCAATCGGCATTTTCTGGCAGTTCGATTCTTCGAACATATCCATGTTCCCACCAATGGCTGCTCCTCCAATCCCTTGACTTGGAGTCCCTTTGTTGCTTCCACATCCCACTAATCTCGAGAACCTTTCCTCTCTCGAAACACACCTGAAGTGTATCTTCGCCAACTCCTGGATAAGCAAACCATTATTTTTCCTAACATTATTGTCAGGAATATGACCATACTGAGGTTCAGAACCAGACTAAGCTTAAAATTCCTGTGTCATTTGAAAAGATGATTATATGAAAGATTTTGGGTTAAAACTTTATTTCTTGCTACCCATCCCATTTCGTGTTTTTACCATTAAGTGTGTTGCTGATGCTATTGGATTGAATCATTTAGTCTATGTGGCCATTTAAGTAGTTTTGGTGCCCATGTAAATCAGCATCTATGATTTTTAGCTCTATGTTTTTGCTACGAGTTATATTCATATCTATGAAGTAATGTTCTTGTTCATCTACTTCTTGGAGCCAAGAACATACGAAATTGATGCCAAGGTGTTCTTGTTTTTCAACTATGCAAACTCATTTATTCCCGATTTCTTCAGAAAACATATCAAGACCTGCCTTTGAAGTTAGAACTCTCACCTGGTAATTCTGCTCTCAAGACGTACTCACTATTCGTCTGACTCCAATCAACCGCGTGATTGCCAAACCTTCTGAGACTGGACAGTAAAACATCGGCTTCGAAGTCCCATAGAGGGAAGGCATCAGAAGGATCAAAAAACTTAGGAAACAACATTGGACTGAACAGGGAACCAGGACCAAAAACTTTGAGGATTTCTGTGTTACCTTTGGATATGAAACTTTGAAACCCATCTTCAGTCAATGGCATGATCCATTTGTGTGGAGTTCGATCATCGAGCATAACATCTATGTGTTTGCACTTAGCCATAAGTTACTGCAGAAAGATGTGTAAGTTTGTTGAAATGTTTGGAGAAGAAGGTGATGTTGTTTTGCATTTTATAGTGGGTAGGTTGGAAAGCTCCTTAAGAAAGCAGAGAACAAATTCCTTTAGGATATGATGAGGATTGCAGTGCAAAGGGAATCACATCATTTTTTCCGCTATCGGCTATTGACATGTTGCCATTCGGCAGTTTCATTAAGAAGTGAAGTTTTTTTTTTTTTTTTTTTCGATTTGTGCTTCTTTTTTTGGCGTACAGTGTGAACAGCACTTTTTTCTGTTAGACCAAGGGTATATTGTCGGCGAAACACTTGAAAAAAAAAAAAGGGTTTGAAGATGCTGTTCCCATTCGATATTTTACATTGCTAGAGTTGGTTTGAACTGTCATCTTCTTTCCTATTCCCTTTTAACTAATTCTAGTTATATAATGTAATCATCTAATGATTTCATAACCACCTTCTTGATCTGATGATGGTTATTTACTTCTCGTATCTTTGATATCAGGTCCCGCTTTCTCCAGAATTTGGTCGAAAAAGTACATAGTGACTTTGACACTAATCCTAGGTTAGAAGATATGCGGGTGAAATTCAACAGGTATCGAACAAGAATGAAAGAGAAGGATGTCACATACACGTATCCATGTTCCTGACCCAATTAATGGGATAGATACTTGGTTAGTCATTGCTGCTGCAGTACCAAAAGAACATTCTATTCCTTGGTCCAATAAGCTACAAGCTCTTACTTTCTAGTGCTTGTTTTCCTGTAAGGCACGGCTGCATACCCTGGAACAACGTCTTTAACTGTTCAACTTGCATATTTAGAAGTGTTCAAGAGCTGTATTTGTAACCTGTTGCAGGTCCAAACCTAACATACTCTGAATATTGCGCAAAGCTGTCAATCTTTCTGTTCTTGGAAGTCATATTTGTTAGTAGGTTAGTATATAAACATAAACCAAAACGGAAATATGACAGGAAAGAAGAGCAAAATATGCAAACTGGAATAGTCAAGTCGAGGATGAACTCTGTCCTTAAGACGTTATTGTCCGTCCTGGGTGCGAATGGATTAGTGGCAATAGTCGCCCAAGATACAACGGCTTACTGTCTCTAGACGCAGCACTACGACAAGATGAACCACATACCAAATCCTTCCTTCGAACTCTCCCTGGACACTGACTTGTTTTGATGCAAGACGAGACGACGTACTGGTAAGGGTGTTAATCGGTTCATTTTCGATTAATCGGTTCGGTTTCGGCCGAACCGAATATTAAACAGTTCGAAAACTAAAACCAAAATCGTATTAATCGTTTTTGGTTAAATAATTTTTAACCGATTCTGATGAAATGGTTTATTCATGTTGATTACAAGGCTCCTAAGGGGTTCATAATCGGTTCATTGAATTTGGTATTTTACTTGTTGAAACCGAATATAACGGTAAGCAAACTTCCAAATGCTGCAAAATGAATTTGTTAATAGGTTATTAGACATTATTGGTTGCTCATTACTATAACCAAGTGGATATATCGCTTATTAGCTATAAACAACAACAGAAACATGATTAGCCACTTAGTTAAAGGTGTATGGGTAATTGAAGAATTGGTTGATAAAAATGATTGGATAACCAATTAAATGGTTTACATAAACAGTTAATCAACTTAGCCAATGATTTATGCTTATTGGTCAAATATTATATCTAATCGGTTAAACGGGTTTAAATTATCGATTAATCGGTTAAACGGTTTTAAATTGTCGATTAATCAGTATTGAATCGGTCCGAATCGATTAACTAGTCGGTTTTGTGTTACAAACCAAAATCGCATCAATTGTTAATCGGTTGTTCGGTATCAATTTATCAGTTCAATAAACAGTTTCGCTTTCATTTTGACACCCTTACATACTGATATTGTATGTGTTTAATACAACGATTCTGTAGAGGAACTTGTTTCTAGGGAAGAGCAGAAGAGGAAGACGTTCTGGATACTATGTGAAAACAGGATTCTGGAGGACTGCTTATATAGGCAAAAAGTGGGGGATAGACAAAACACGTGTCGTGCTGAGAATGGACAACAAGCAGAACTGTTTGCTGACGGGATAAAACTACTCCAATGGATAGAATCAGACTCCAACGGTAAAAAAAAAAATTGCATGTCATTAAAATCTTTGAGTAAAAAAATATATTATTTAATGGGCCCGTCATCCGATCTAGGTGGGCGCACGTGCGTGTATTGTAAACCTCACCCATACTCTCCCTCTCACTTAAAATTGGAGACCTAAACTCATTTCCCACTAATATTTTTATAAGATACATCATAGTCAAAACTCCATTGTGTTCTGCATACATTACATGAACTTTTTTCTTTTCATATGAGTTATTTTGGAGATTTATTTCTTATTCATCCAAAATTGATTTTGAGAATTTTAATATACTACGATCATCTACTTGATGCTTAGTTTCCAACGAGCCCAATATCATCCCAACCCGATGATTGAAACTTGCTCAAAATAATGTTCAAACAGACCAATTTCTAACCATATTTAATACATCTTGATCCACCATCTATACTACAACTAATGTCCGTAGATTTTATCATCATTAGTAAATTATCATCGCTAACCTAAATTGGTTAAATAAAACGTTATAAATATAATACCAATGAATAGAATATAAATAACACAAATAAAAAAAACATAGATTTTACATGGAAACTCTTACAGGAGAAAAACACAAACGATCCCCAGACGATGAATAAATTCACTAGTCAAGCCAGGAGGTACAAAAGATCTATAACAAACATCAAGAGCATAACAATAAGGGATATAGAAATAAAAACTCTTACTTCTAAAAACAAATCCCTTGAGCTCTTACTATATGTTTAATAAATAAAAACAATGAGCATATGTGATCTCTTTTGCTCTTATTGTTCCTATGCTCTAATGCTTTCTCAAAACCAAGTCCCAAACTTTATATGTCACATGTATACATGTGTATAATCTTACACTTGCATCAACCCACGTGGAAGGACCACACGAGAATGATTTGTGGCACATAATAACAAATCTTCACCTTGACTCAAATCATCTTTTGCGTATTTCATCATAATCTTCACTATCGTCGAGCAATCTCCATCTATGCTTAAGGAAAGCCTAGCCACCCTTCACTCCTAAGAGTTTTAGCCAATGACGAAACTTTGACATAGGACTAGTTTTGTCAACATATCTGCTGTATTTTCTATAGTAGCAATCTCAATTACCTAGACATCATTAACATCTCGTACAAAGTAATATCGGATGTCAATATTCTTAATCCTCTCATGATGAATCTGGTCACGGGTCAAGTGAATGGCTGATGAACTGTCAGGATGAACCATTGTGTTGTTTTGCTTCCAGCCTAAGTCTGACGCTAAGTTGCTCAACAAAATCGCTTCCTTCATGGCTGATGCAACAACCATAAATTATACCTCTATAGTACTCAAAGCCACTGATCATGTAAAGTTGCCTTCCAAAAAAATGGCCCATCACAGAAAGTAAATACGTATCCATTCAGTGACCCCCAACAATCCAGGTCTCCAACATAGTCTGAATCTGAGAACCCCTTAACATTGTGGCTGCCTCCACCTCATCTTGCATTATAGAGAAGGCTCAATCCCGATGAACCCGTAAGATATCTAAGGATCCACTTCATGGTCTACTAGTGACCTCTACCTGGTCTGCTCATGTATCGACTTACTACTGGCACTATTTGTGATAATCGGGTCGAGTGCATACCATAGGATACATCAAGGAACCAACTGTACTCGCATAAGGTATTGAGGCCATACTCCTAGTCTCATCCTCAGTCTTTGGTGAGCGGTCTAAAGATAGCTTGAAGTGCGCGGCTAATGGAGTAGAAACGGGTTTGGCACCTTTCATACCAAAGCGATCTTGAACCTTCTCAATATATTTCTTCCGACTCAAGATTAAGATCTCGTGCTTCATATCCCAATCGATCTCCATGCCCAATATCTTTTTCCTGGGCCGAGATCCTTCTTATCAAACTCACTACTAAGTTCAACTTCAACTTGTTAATAGTCCCTTTGCCTTTTCCAGCGATCAACTTATCATCCACATAGAGCAAAAGATATAACTGACTCCTATCAGGTTACTGCTAATGATAAACACACTGATAATAAGCGCTCTGTGTGTATCCAATGCTTGCCATAAAAGTGTCAAACCAGTGATATCATTGTTGGGATGACTGTTCAACCCGTACAATGATTTCTTCAAAAGACAAACTCGATCTTGGCAACCAAAATTAGAAGAGCTCAAATAGAAGTATGTCTGAGTACAGGAGAAAATCATCAGTATAGTCAATACTTTCCTTTTGAGTGAAACCCTTAGCCACCATTCTGGCTTTAAATCTCACCTCGCCACCATCGCCTTCTTTCTTCTTTTTGAACTCCTATTTGCAACCTACGGTGCGTTTTCTCTTCAGCAAGTGAACTAGAGTTCAAGTGTTGTTCTTGTGCAGAGACTCTAGTTCCTCTTCCATAGTTGTAGTCCATTGGACAAATTCCGAACTAGCGACGACCTCCCTGATTAACAAAGGCTTGTTCTCAACTACCTTTCTAACAATGTGGACGCATGCCACCAAATTCGAATAGCAGTATCGAATTGGGGACTTGATCTCTGGTTGTTCCCTTTCACGACTACACTGGTACTACTCTTGATAGGAATGTGCAATTCCTCCAATTATATAGCAATCGATGGAACAAAACTGAGAGGTATTACCCATGATGTTGTTAGTGTGCTTAGGTTAGAAATCAAGTAGGTAGTTGCAGTCTAGGTCGGATGCTGAGGAGCAGACAGCTATAGATGATGGACATCGTGTGGGCCGCTAGATACAGACTACTACAAAAGATTTTGGCTAAACAGGTAAGGCATGCACGGGCAACAAAAGACCTGCAAATGCTTCAGGATCTAGGATTGAGTTTGCAGGCGAGGACCAACATAGCAAAACATGAAGTGTATCAGATCTAGGTGCAGACAAAGATTACAGCAGGGACTTGGTGAAGACTAGGGTTATAGAGTGCAAACTAGGTCTCATAGTTTTGGATGCAAACTAGAGATTAAAGCAGACTGGAATGCAGCAGATGATTGCTAGGGCTGGGTCACAGGTCTGGAGTCAGTCATACGAAGATTTGAGGTACATACAGCAACAATATGAGAATCTGAAGTAGGTGGCCTATCAACATCAGTTGGGAGACACACGTGACAAGATGTCACATCAGAAACAGTATGTGTTGCTGGGTTCATGCCCTAAGCCAATAAAAGGGAATCGTTGAGGCTCATTCAAGTAAGGCTGTTGAATGAAAGATTGAAAAGCAAGTGTGCAAAGCAATCAAATATTCAAAGATTATTCATGAAGATTACAGTGAATGGAGTTCACTAGTCTTGAGAAGGACATAACTTGCAGCAGAGTCGAGTGATACATAATCGTGAAGATCTGTGCAATGATCTTGGTTCTTCATCTTTTGTACAAGTTAGCTAGCTTGTAAAAAAAAGCTTTCTTGTAAGCTACAAACAAGAAGATAGTGATACTCACCTCTTGGCTTGACTACACTGGTCACCAAAGGAAGACTGGACTAACATCTCGTTTATCAATTGATAACGAGTGTCTAAACCATTAAAAATACTGTTTGTCTTACTTTTTTTTATTGCTTGATATTTAGAACTGTTAGAAATTAATCATCACAGGCAAACAAAGACAAACTCAAAGAGTTTGAAACCTTTGTGGCAGATCATCAAGTGTCAGCTACAGACTACCCAAGTGATCTGCATAGAATAGTGGTCTGAAAGAACTTAAACTCCCCTGCATAAGTTTAAAGAATTTTTGAATCAACCTATTCACTCCCCTTTAAGTTGAATCTTGGACCTTACAATTGGTATCAAAACCTCACTTTTCAGACTTAACAGTTTTTGGAAAGAAAAGGTCATTCATTTATCTACAAAGAAGTTACTAACACTTTATTTTTGTAAAGAAAAATGGCTCCACCAAAGCTGCCTAAATGTCCAAACAGTGAGAACCTCCAACGTGTTCGTTTGACAAATTCAAGCATTGGAAGCTGAGGATGCTTGCACATCTTGATTTAATAGCACATCTTGATTCAATAGATGAGAGAATGCATGATATCATCACTAATGGACCTTACATTCCAACGATACCAGATCCAATGGACGCAACAAAAGAAGGATTCAAACCAAAGTCTCTTTAGTCAAGAGAAGACTGGGATTTGGTGTTGGCTGATAGAAGAGCAAGGAACCAGATATTCAAAGCTCTTAATGACAACATGTTTGAAATATTGGTTCATACAACCACTGCTCTACTATTCAGGAACGAAGGAACTAACGAAATAAGGGAGAACAAGAAGGATGTTCTAATGCAACAATACTATTGGGTCTCAATGAGATATAATGAAAATTTGACTACCTTGTATGAAAGGTTCAATATTCTAATCAACAATCTAAAAACCTTAGAAAAGACTTTCGAAAACAAGGAATTCAACCTAAAATTTGTGAGATCTCTTGGTGAAATCTGGAGTACTAAGATCACAATTATAAGGGAATCCAAAGACCTAACAAAGATGTCCTTGGCTTAATCGTATGGTGTATTGCATACATATAATCTCGAAGTTGAGCAGAAGAAACAAATAGACGATGCCAGAAAGAAGACTCTAACTTTCAAAACTCTAGAAAAAATCCTGAAGTATATGGCAGAGGAGGAGACCACTGATATCTCGTCTGCAAGTGAACAAGGATTGTCTAAAGAACTGGCATTGATAGGAAACAAATTCAAGAAGTTGTTCAAGAAGAGAAATCTCAAGAAGAACTTTCCCACGAAGACAAAGGAAGCAGAAAAGGAAATCTACTACAACTGCGGGAAACCAGGGCACTTTGCTGCACAATACAGACGACCAACATACGACTTGACTGCACCAAAATTCAAAAAAGACTACAGCAAAGGCAATTCTAGAAGAAAAGAAAGAGGCAAAGTCTATGCTGCGAAGACATGGAGTGAGACAGACTTTGATTATGAAGACACAATCTCAAATGCTCAACTCTGTCTCATGGCTGGGGATGACGAAAAGCAACAGATATTTGACTTTTCTGAATCTGATGCAATAATAGAGGAATTGAAGAAAGCACTTCAAGAAACCTATATGAATTTTATTTCCCTTTTGAAGGAAAATAAAGAAAATCTTGAGCTGATTGTAAATCTCAAGGAGAAATGCAATCTAACATATGAGGAGACAAATAGTAGTCTACTCAATGCTCAAGGTGAATTAAAAGAAGCAAATGAAAAGGTGAAACATCCCAATGCTATAGTAGAATCACTTACATTGAGAAACACTGAGTTTCAAAAGCAAGTAGATGTTTGAAATGGAAAGACTTTGTGTTTGCAAAAATTGCTCAACACAGGTCAATCCTTCCATGATAAAACAGGGTGAGGATATAATGACTGGTTGAATAATAAATCAAATAAAAGGTCATTACCAAAACAGCAAAGCAGACTACTGCAAGAACCCTGTAGAATAGGAATACCTCTACTACAGCAGGTGTGTAGAACAATAAAAGCTCAACTGCACAAGCTATGCAGAAGCTTTCTTGACTAACATTGACTCTTCGTCAAATGTGACATCTTTACTGATGACAATCCCGGGTGATTATGGATCAGTAGAGTACAATCTATACCCCTTCATACCTAGCTCATATCCAAAAAAGATGTCCTTGTCTCTAGTTTGCAACTTCCCTTCATTAACATGATAGTGTACAGGACAAACAAAAATACGAAGATTGGAATAATCAGCAAGTTTACCAGATCAATCCACATAAGGTATCTTTATAAATAACTTGAGGAGGGTGACCTGTTTATAAGATAACAGTATGTCATAACTACTTCAGCCCAAAACCTCTCCTTTAGCACGGTTCCAATAAACATGCACCGTGCACGCTACATGAGCATCTAGTTCTTGTGCTCTGCTACCCACTTCAGCTTGGGTGTGAAAGTAATAGTGCGATGTCTCATAATATCTTTTTCCTTGCAAAACTTCAGAAATTTCTTGTTCACGAATTCCTTCCCGTTGTCGGTTCGAAGTCTCTTGATCTGCTTATCTGTATATGCCTCAATCAACTTCAACCACTTCTTAAAGGTATCAAATATCTCTAATTTTTCTTTCAAGAAATATATCTAGACATAACAGGAATAATCATCGATGAAGGTAAAAAAATACCTTTTACCTCCCATCGAAGCATGCAAAGATAGCCGCCATAAGTTTGAGTGAATATAGTCGAGTGTCCTTTTTATTTTGTGAACCGCAGCTCCAAACGATACTCTCTTCTACTTGTCAAGAACACAGCCCTTTCAGAATCCGAGTTTCTTTGTCTTTAAACCTCCAAGAAAGCGTATCGAACTCAGAACATCCATCCCCTAATTGGCTATATGGCACAACATCAACTGAGAGCTACCCTCACCATGATGAACTGATAATGAGCTTGCAACAGCTGCAACTCCATCCTGTGTAATGACAATCAGGTGATATAATTCAGCACGAAATCTGGCCTTCATGGTCACCATATGGTTCTCCTTGATTTCCATGTCCCCATCTTGAGAATGATAGGAACATCCTTCACGATCCAGAGAACCCAAAGAGATAAGATTTTGTCTCATCGCTGGAACAAAACAAACATCTTTCAATGTCCACACAACACAGTCCCACATCCGTACACGAACATCTCCTACACCTTGGATCTTATAGGCAACATTATTACCCATAAGAATTACTCCGCTATCGGAGTGAGCAAATATGACAAACCACTTCCGATGCGGACAAATATGAAAGGTGCAACAAGAATCCATCACCCACTCTGAAGTGAATGCAGCCAAAGACTCCACAACGGATGTAAGAACAATTTACACGATATGAGTCTCAATAATACCAACAACTTGGGTTTCGTCATTTTTCTGTTTGTTCTTCAGCTTAGGACATTCTTTTCTCCAATGTCTCTTTTGATGATAGTAATGGCATGAGTCTGACTTCTTTGAACTGCTACTCTTTGATCGGCCTCTAAACTTATCTTGATGTCTTCGATGTTGGCTCCCGCTAATAAATAGCCCATTATTAGAACTTGACGCCCTGGATGACTCCGAGAGTTTGTGTCTCAGCTGGCTACTAGTCTAAGTTGTCTTCACATCTTCTAGTGACAAAGAGTCCCTAATATGAATCATAGTAGTCAAAAAGGTCTCAATGCTACTCGGGAGAGGGCACAGAAGAATCATCGCCGCTTTTTCATCGTCGATATAACTCCAATATTTTTTAGACCAACAAGAATAGTTTGAAACAGATTTACGGGGAGCAACAAATTTTCTAATGTATAAGATTGATAGCTTATCCCAAAGAGCCTTAGCATTTTTCTCCTCCAGGATGTTCTGAAGAACATTATCGGACAAGCATAGCTGTAAAGTTGTGGGTGCCTTCTTATCCATAATTGTCATATCTTCCGCTCATTTTTGTCGATAACTTATCAAATCCCTTGTAGAACCTCTTCGATTCCTTCTTGAATTAATAAGGCAACAACTTTGACTCTCCAAGGTCCAAAATTATTTGTGCCATCGAATTTTTCGATGTCAAATTTTATTGGTATCATTTATCCAAAATAAAACAGGAAAGTAAAAAATCCAATGGACCTAATTAAATTCCAAACTTAACAACATTCTTTCGTAAGCCTACATGGTCTAACCCGGTGTACGAAATAAGAAGTGAACACTACCATGCTCTGATACGAGTTTGTTACTATCAAGATTTATAGATTTTACCATCATTAGTAAACTATCGTTACTAGTCTAAGCGGATTAAATAGAACGTTTTAAATATAACACCAATGGTCGATTATAAATAACACAAATAAAAGAGATAGAGATTTTATATAAAAATTCTTGCGAGAGAAAGTCACGGGCGGTTGCTTGACGACGAATAAATCCACCAGTCAAATGAGGAGGTACAAAAGAGGTACACCAAACACCAAGAGCATAACAATATATAAAGGATATAGAAGTTACCGATTTCTAAAAGCAAATTCATTAAGCTCTAACTATGTGTTTAATAAATGGAAACAATGAGAATATGTGATCTTTTATGCTCCTACTATTCCTATGCTATGATACTTGCTCAAAACCAAGCCCCAAACTTTATATAGCCCATCTACACATGTTTAAAACCTTACACTTGCATCAACCCACATGGAACAAGATGCGAAAGGACCACGGAGAAAACAGGACCACACGGGAATGATTTGAGGCACATGTTCACAACATGAAACCATTTTGTCGGATTGTGTGGGTATTTTCTCTCGTCTACACTTTGTAAACATTAAATCTACAACATTGCTTCAGTAGATCTGCATGAACAGAATAATTTCATGTGCTGGTACTGTTGGAATAAATCCCATAAAACTATAATCTTCATATCGAATTATTTAGAACAAATCATAAGCGGAAACGTATCTGAATCCATAAGAGCAAGTCTTTAATCGGTTCCAGTTGATACACACGGTAAGGTGTCAATCTCTTGCGATGAGAGGCTAAAAAGATGTAACGTGTGTATCAACCGGGGACCATAACTTTCATATATATAGTGGTTCTTAACCCTAATCAAGCCATCATCAATTAGGATCAAGCTCGTAGCTATCTACACAATTTGGCCCTATACTTTATAAGACAATATATTAGCCCACTTAATATTAATATCCGTAGGACCATTAATATTTGGGCAAAACTATAAGATACCACATAACATACCATTAATACGTATAGTTAAATTGTCCATATACATATAATATGAGTCCATTAATCCAACAATCTCCCACTAGGATGACATACTCATGTACATGCGCAAACCTTAGTATTGTATGTCACAATATAACCTTAAGAGCTTAATAATTCCATCAATTTGTAATCGTCATCAACCAATCCGGTCCATTAATCATATCAGCATAGGATCAAAGAGATCTATGTTACATAGGATCAAAGACGTCTATGTTACATTGACATAATGATCACGTATATTGATATAATCAACGACATGGATCAAGTATAGGTGTATAGCATGGAGATAACATAACGTGTGGTCCGAAATAGAATGTCTATTTCCAACTGGTCCACCTTAAACTTTATCGAGATCAATCTCAAAACTGTAAGAGTACATTAAACTTTAAAACTGTAAATCTACAAATACAACTTTAAAAAAAAACTTAATCAACAAAAGATGTGTTTAACACCAAAGAAACACTACAAAACAAATCCCACTAAAATCCATAATTCTCAACTGATTTGTAACGCCCTAAGATTTTCAGTCCATTAACTGCCAGACACGTGGTGTTACCGCCGCTCCAAATTCCCTTTGAAGTAAGGCGATAGGATTACAAGGGGTTTAAAGATCATAATCATAGGACACTAACAAGAAATTTCCAACTTACAAGTCTTAAATTACATAAAAATCGTACATCTGGAAATATCGGCAAAACATTACAGAAAGCTGAATCTAGTCATCATCGTTATGTCATGATCCCTTCCACGATCTTTTATTACCTGAAACGAACATGTAACCTTGAGCTCGAAAACCCAGTAACACAGGATAGACATCATTCCAGGAGTCCAACATGCTTATTATATCATGCGTTTCTCATGCACAAACAGGATGCAATGCAAGCAACACCGATCAACCATATGCCAAGCAGGAACGTATAAATACGTACAGGATAATAATAACTCAAGTCAAACAGGTTAATCCCGTTTCATTATCACTAACCTTTATTAAAGCTTTTAAGGCTCTTCCTGCATTTCATGCCAAATTATATTGATTCTCATTACTTTTAAAGGTTAATGACATGCTCATCACTTTAGTGGCTTTCACAGGTTGTTCATATGAGAGGAGTTATAGCATGAGTTTAATATGTTACTAGTATGGCCGTACTAATAATAATTAAACAAACAGGATTGTCTCTAGAAGACTCTAGATGTTTAATTATAACCAATTACGACAATCAATAGATGCCACTGTGTGCACGCGAAGGGAATTATCACACACCCTCCTTGGCTGGTTCTGGATCCGTAACTCTCTCATTTATTGTCATTTACAAGAATTTCTTCATATTCAGGATTTCAGGATATTCAAAATTCTCAAGCATTTTCTTGTATTCAGGATTTTCGGATTTTCAAGACTTTCAAGCACGTACTTATGAAATTAATTACATTTATTTCCATGTACATCAAGTGACTGTCACAACGTTTATATGTCAAGATTTTCATGCATGTAACATGAGATTAATCGTATTAATCCATGTATAACAGGTGGCTATCATAGTGTTTGTAATTCAAGATTTCAGGCATATAATATGAAATTAATCATATTAATCCATGTATAGCAGACGACTATCATGGTATTCGTAATTCAAGATTTCAGACATATAATATGAAATTAATCATATTAATCCATGTATAGTAGACGACTACTATGGTGTTTGTATTTGAAGATTTCAGACATATAATATGAAATTTATCATATTAATCCATGTAAACAAATGATTACCATGGTGTTCGTATTTCAAAGTTTCAGGCATATAATATAAAATTAATCATATTAATCCATGTATAACAGGTGATTATCATGATGTTCGTATTTCAAGATTTCAGGCATATAATATGATATTAATCATATTAATCCATGTATAATAGGTGATTACCATGGTATTCGTATTTCAAGATTTCAGGCATATAATATGAAATTAATCATATTAATCCATGTATAACAGGTGATTACCATAATGTTTGTATTTCAAGATTTCAAGTATATATTATGAAATTATTCATATTAATCCATGTATCGCAGGTGACCACCATGGCGTTTCATAAACGTTATATTTTGTAACGTTCTTGAGTTTTCAGGATTAATGGTTCGTTACAAAATAGTGACCAATTAGCACAGAATATCACGCATTAGGAGCAAGTAATATTCAGGAATTCAGGAATTATATTATATTATATTATATTTTATAATATTCTATAGGTTGCATCGTTACTCTTCTAGGCATGCAATTCACATACAACATAATCTAATATCTCAGAATTTTATTTCTTTAATTAACATGTAAATTGGGTGATCAAACATGTCACCCAAATCAGGTCAGCACACCCAAGCATTTCATTTAAGGTAACGATGTATGTTACCTTATCATTTTCAAACTACAATCACTCTAAGGTGAATCCGCGCTCAATTTTGCTGCTCTGTATCCCTCGCATCTACATTATAATACAAATATCATAAACAGATTTGTATTTAATATCGAAACGGTATATATATATATATAATAGTATACGCCTTGCACTATTATAGTATAGTGTGTACATATACGAAAAGGTTATACCTCTTCTTTTCCCCTTCTTTCCAGGTTTGATACGAGACAAAGGGAGCCCAGGCGGGTCCAGGCGAGATCCAGGCGACGTCGGGAACTCCAGTGAGGTTAGATCCAGGCTAGATGGCCAGTAAGGACGGTCACTCACAACGACGGGCGGCAGTGCGAGACGGGATGGCCGAATCTAAAACAAGGTCATCGTTGGACCTGTCATTGGGCTGTCGGCCGCACCCAAGCCTTGCTAGGCTTTCTTTAATTCGATGACAGCCACTGTCCAGTCGTCATCGAGCTGCTGGTTGCCCTTGGCTGGGGACGATCATCAGTGTGTCGTTGGATTTGATCGAGAATCAATCTCAGGATCGACGGTTGCTCGTGCTTGTCGAGCTCATTCAAACCGTAGATCTGCTGCCTGTTCGCGACTTCATCACTCGAGAGATCGCGATGAGTGCATTGATGAAGTGTGTGGAGAACGTGACGAGGCATCTGTGGGGGTTGGTGCGAGACAGGTATTTGTGTGATGGTGCAGGTGGTAAGTGGAGTGCGAAATGAGAAGGATTTCATACTTCCTGACCCTTTTCAGGATATTACATGGACGCAATAGCCGTATCCTGGCCAACTCTATAACATCCTTATGTTCCTGTCTTTCCATGTACTCTGTTGTTTAATCAAAATAATATATGCATCTCTTTTAAGAATATTATGCCTAGCTCAGATGTTGATATAACTGTGTTAAGTGTATTCATGCACAATATTGTCTCACTGTTTGTTGGGTTCTGGACCAGTCGTTGTGCAGTGTGTTCTGTGTGTTGGGTTTATTATCTGAGTGTGCTATCGGATTGAAACAATGATCTGTTTGGTTGGTTGCAGCATGTTTGCTGCAGGACTGCAGGACTAGGCATCGCATCAGGTTGTTCTGGTGATGTTTTATAGGTGCTTCAGGAGTTTGATTCTTATTCCTAGTGTACTAGTGTTATGTTTCAGCTTTGATTTTTCTTCTGAGTTGTGAAGCTCGTTTGCTAAAACAGCTGAATGAAACACTCCTATGAGTCCATTGATAATAGGGTTATCTTTCCAGGATATTACATTACCTCCAACTTTTAAGAAGTTTCATCCTAGAAACTAAATTCAAGTAAGGTTTACGAACCATGATTGAGACAACTCAAGCATATATGTCGACAGCTTCCTTGTCATGAGATTTCTAGAATTCCAGTTTCAAGACGCCCTCAAGTGGTCCAACAAGAAATAAAATTCAGTTTCCTTATCTCAAATTTCAAAAACTAAACCAACACCAACCACCAAGACAAGTTCAGCAATCCAAACTCAATTCAAACAAGAAATCAATAATCTGGAACAAGTGAAGCGTACATGTGGCTTATTAGCGATGCCTCATGTTAATAACGATAAAGTTGGCAGGTTCAAGATTCCCATGGACCAACATCATACAATTTATTTCAAGAACACTTAGACATTAGCTTAATATCATCCCTACCCAGCAAGACGTAAGATGAGACATAGAGGACCGAGGACTAGCATAACTGGTGGCATGACATATTTTGCCAACAGATCTTCTTCATCACGTGCTGCGAGGAAAGGGGCTATGAGACTAATTATCGCACCGAAGAGCGCAAGAGTCACAACCGCTATGAGTATTAGAGCAAGTAAGTACTTTTCTGGATGTATTTCTTTCTCTTCTCGTCTTCTTCTTCTTATTTATTTTTTTTTTTTGAAGTACAAGGATTCAAGAACACTCTCAAACACAAGAAAGTTCAATAAGGTCCTTCACTTATTTATACCAAAAGGAATGACAAGAAAGTCTACATAAAATCTACATAATATCTAGATGTTCACGCCTTATTTATGGCGTTGGAAAACGTGTTCATCCATTTGTCAAGCGTGAAATCCAATGAGATCTAGATTCAACCACCAAAATCCTTTGACATGACTTAAAATCTCATAATATCACAACACATGATCCTTAGTTTCAGAATTCTTTACATACAAGGAACAAATCATCGTGAATAATACCTCTTCCAGCTTAGCCAATCAATCCTTAGCCATAAGCCAAAAGCATATCAAAGAAAGATGTCAATATACCAGGCAAGTTTCCATCAAGGAACACTTGCATCTGAGTTAAGCAGCAAATGATACAGCTCCTTAGTAGTAGACATAAACCCAAGAAAACCACTACAGACATGAACAACCTGCAAACGAGCCCTTACATAACCAAGAATTAGTAGCTTTAACATGGATCAAATCCAGACATGTAGATTTCAAACTATCCTGACACCCAGCAAAATCTGAGTCGGTATACCCAATGATCTCAAGCTGATTCGACCTCCGATATGTGAGCTTGTAATCTTTTGTTCTTTGTAAGTATCGCATGACCCATTTGGCTACTTTCCAATGGTCTATTCTCAGATTGCTGAGATATCTGCTTAGTATCCCAACTATGTATGCTAGATCAGGTCGTGTGCAAACCTGAGCATACATTAGACGCCCTACAACAAAAGCATAAGGTGTCTTCTCCATTTCCTTGGTTTCAAAACAATTCTTTGGGCACTGATTTACAATCCTGCATGACATATCTCTTAATAACCTTATTGATATAACCCTTTTGTGAGAGTCTGAAAACAACTTTGAAAGAAAGCTCTTAGTTTCGTGCAATAAGCCTATATCGTTGCTGGCATGCAGTATGTCATCGACATATAAAACCAGAAAAATATGCTTACTCCTACTGAACTTGTGGTATAGACGGTCATCAGCTATATTTGGTTCAAAACTAAAAGATGTAATGACATTATGAAACTTGTGATACCACTGACGGGAAGCTTGCCTGAGCCCATAGATATATTTCTTTAATTTGCAAACCATTTTCTTTGGATTTCCCGAAACAAAGTTTTCTGGTTGCTGTATACAAATTGTTTTTTCAATGTCACCATTAAGAAACGTTGTTTTAACATCCATCCGATGAAGCTCAAGATCAAAATGTACCACTAGTGCCATTATTATCCTGAAAGATTCTTTTGATGAAACCGAAGAGAAAGTCTCTTTAAAGTCAATGCCTTCCTTTTGAGTTTAGCCCTTAGTGACAAGACAAGCTTTAAATATTATGATATTGTCTTATGAATCCTTCTTGGTTTTAAATATCTATTTGAAACCAATGGGTTTGACACCTTCGGGCAATGGGACAAGCTCCCAAACGTCATTGTCACTCATGGACTAAATTTCATCGTTCATGGCATCAATCCACTTTTGAGATTTAGAACTTTTCACGGCCTGATGGAAGTTGATTGGATCATCTTTCACAAGTCCAAAATCTGTTTTTGCTCCTAGAGAAAGATAATTATATCTTCCATCATTTCCAAGTTTACCTCATGTTCTTGAAGAAATAGAATGTAGTCATCCGAAATTGCACTTCTCCTTTCTCTAGTGAATCTCCTTAATGACACTTCATGTTTTTGAGATTGTTGAGTTTGATCGTCATTAATAATATCAGGAATTTGATTAGGGAGATTATCAAGATTGTCTTGAACTAGAGTTCTTTCGTGATCCTTGTCAGGAATGACAACACTCTGATCATGATCAACAACAACTGAGGGAAGAGATACATATTCTTCCTCAAAGACAAAATCTCTAACTTTATCTCCCACCCCCAAACTCAAAATCCTCAAAGAACCGGGCATTACCCGTCTTAAAAATAGTTCTTGAAGTGGGATCAAGAACTTATACCCCCATGACCTTTCAGAGTATTCATCAAAATAGCTACTAATTCTTTTAGAGTTCAGTTTCTTTTCATTTGGCCTATTAGGCCTTGCCTCAGCTCGACAAACCCAAATTTGCAAGTGCTTTATACTAGGATTTTTCCCAATCCATAGTTCATATGGGGTTTTAATTGTACCTTTAGTTGGAACTCTATTAAGTATATATGTTGTAATTTTCAATGCCTCTCTCCAGAGTGAGTCTGGTAAGGTAGTATGACAAATCATACTCCTCACCATATCCTTTAATGTTCGGTTTCGTCTCTCAACTACACTATTCATGCTAGGACTATCTGGCATAGTGTATTGAGGAACGATCCCACACTCCTTTAGGGATTTCGCAAATGGCCCTGGACGTTGTTCACCTGAACCATCATATCTACCATAGTATTCACCACCACGGTCAGATCTGACGGTATTAATCATTTTGCCTAATTGATTTTCAACTTCGGCCTTATATGATTTGAGCACGTCTATTGATTGAGACTTTTCATGGATGAGATATAAATACCCATAACGAGAGTGTAGTATCTTTTCTTGTGATTAGTCCCCTTATAAAAGAAGCAACCACATTTCGTAGTTTCAACTTTATTTCCCTTATTTTGCTTCTTTTGTGGTCTTGAGACCACAGCTTCCTTAATTTTTCCTTTTTCTGTTGTCCTTAGAGACCGATACCAAATGAGCACTTTCTGTCTTATCTTGCTTTATTCTCTATTCCTCTTGCACATAATGTGAAATGAGCTTATTAAGAGTCCATTTCTCCTTTATGTAGTTATAACTGACTTTAAACTAATTGAATTGTGCAGCAAGATAGATCAAAACTAAATACACAAGCAGTTGCTCAAGTAATTCTAGCTTGAGTGCCTTTAGTTTTGAAGCAGTATGAGACATTTCCAAAATGTACTCCCTTATGTCTTTATACCTCATGGAAATAAGATTATTTCAAACAGTACTACTTTCAGCCTTTTCGTTTTTTGCAAAATGTTTCTCAAGTTCGGCAAGAAACGATTTGGCATATTACCCTCTTTAGACATAATGCCCCTGAATGATTCTACAATTGTACGTTACATGATCATAAGACTCATGCAATTTGAGCATTCCCACTTCTCCATCTCCCTCTTTTTATCACGGGTAGATGTATTTTTAAGAGCAACAGGTTGCTCAATCCGAAGTGCAAAGTCTACATCCATGCAACCGAGAACTATCATTACGTTCTATTTCCATTCCTTAAAGTTTGTGCCGTCAAGCACATGGATATCGTTAATGTTTGCAGATATTGTAGTAACAGAAGTATTGACTAAAAAAGAACAAAAGATAATATCAAACAACAAGCTCACAATTATTACTTAAATATAACTTTAATTTACAGATTCAAATAATGGCAAATACCCATCACAAGATAACTAGCACACAATATTGATTTTAATCTTTGGATAGAAAATCAACTTGTAAGTGGCACTCTTGGTGTAGTAATCAAATATTGACAATAAAATTTATGTCAAACATTAAGCCTTTCTTTGTACCGACTTAAAATTCACATGGAAAACATAACAATTGTCACATATTTATTACCACAAGCATGTTTTAATTCCGGCCAAATAACAACCTTCCTGTGGTCCGGTTGCTAAACGCATGGAATTCAAACACACATAAAACATCTTAATATTTTAGATTATTTAATTTATACAAAAGAGGTTACTTTGGCAACATATTGTTTTAATTAAGTAATCTAGAATATTAGACATACAAAAATTATATATAACACTATTGCCAAATATTGAATCTGAATCCAAATTTTACATATATATCATTTAAATGTTTAAATGATATATAAATTTGAATCCATAATTTTATTTGTATACCATTTAAATATTTAAATGAAAATAAATCTGAATCGAATCTGAATCTTATCTCAAGTTTCATATTTTATCTTAAAATCTTTTCTAATTTAGTAATTAAATATAAAAAAATTATTGATGCTATACTTAAATTCAAGCCCTCAACGGCCGTAAATTAAAGATTAGATCAATTTGAAGATCCTCCCATTAGAGTTAGGTGAAACGCATAAATCCATTGATGCTGAGATAACAAATTTTCTAATGGTCGTAAATCAATAAATGGCGTAAACTCAACACAAATAATTGGAAGAGCAATTTCATTTCATTGATTAGAAGTACGAAGAGCATATCTAGTGGGAAAAGATAGATCTAGAGCATATCTAGTGGAAAAGCAATCCTGCTATGATATTACTAACTAGAAGCAAAGATAAATCCATGGCGATGGCTAACAACAAACAACACCATGGAATAATCAAACTACTAACCAATTAGTCCAACAGACTATACCTGCTTCTTATCACACAATATATGCGGAAAACAATAACTTGTCATTGAAGCCGTAGGTTCATAAAAAATTCCCCAAAATCAAACTTTTCCAAATAACCCAATATGAAGGAGGCTCTGATATCAATTGTTGAAATAAATCCCATAAAATTGTAACTTTCATATCAAATTATTTAGAACAAATCATAAACGGAAACGTACCTGAATCCATAAGAACAAGTCTTTAATCGGTATTAAAGATCGCCTGAGGTTATACCATCTTCCAATTGATAAACACGTTAGGGTTTCTCTCTCTTGCGATGGGAAGCCAGAAAGATGTAACGCATGTTCAACCAGGGATCATAACCTTCATATATATAATGATTCTTAACCCTAATCAGCCCATCATCAATTAGGATCAATCCCGTAGGTATCTACATAATTGGGTCCTATACTTTATAAAACGATATATTGGCCCACTTAATATTAATATCCGTAGGACCATCAATATTTGAACCAAACTGTAAGATAGCACATAACATATAATTAATCAGTATAGTTAAATTGTCCATAGTCTATTAATCCAACAGGTACATGTTTTGCGATAAGCATCAGCAGTCGTCATCATGTCTTCCTAATTGCCGTGAGCTTTGACTATACAAAGTACAGTACTTTGCATTTGATCTTTAGCATCTTCATCTATATATATGCTTTCGTGTGTGAAGGTGAAAGCAGGTCATCTCGTATTGACTTTCCCTTGGCCACAAGTAACATTGTAAAACAGAAGCTGCTTAGTGCCATGGAGCGCGATTGCATCTTTTATTCTTTCTAATATGTTGCTAATAGTTGTCCTGGATATTGCAAAAATTGACTCATGAATTTGATTCTCTTTCATAGTGAATATTAATTGTTTCCATATCATGGTTGCGATGTCAGTTTTGGCTGCCGTACCTAGCTAACCAAGGTGTCGTGCTAAAAACAAAAATCACAGAGAGCAAGAACAAACAGTCAATGGCAGTATAACCAAGGCCATTCCCTGTCAAATCTGAAAGGTTGAATTGTGTTGTTAGGAGTAGAAATCCCAAATGGTCTCCAAGTACGATAATGAGGCCCTATCCTGAAGTTTTCAAGGTTGGTGTTGTTCCTAAAACTAAAAAAGTTGATATGCTTTTCAGAATCAAATTTTGATCTATTGAATTCAGTTTATGTTTACAATCTATTGAATTCTTTTAGAAAAAGGAAACTAGCCCTGTTAAGTGGACTAACAAGGAAATGAAATGAAAGCAGCAAGAAATGAAGAGAGAATAAAAGTGGGTCGCGAAGATGAGGTTTACGGAAGCTTAGAGGGTCTTTATCTACTAAAGGGTCTTCCTCCACTATCCATTCTTGTTAGGTAGGGATAAATTGTGGAGAATGAGCATGTGAAGTGACGATCTAGGAGCCAAAACGCCGGGCGATACCCCGTGGGGAGCCTATACTAATCAGAATCTGCAGCGTGGGTTCAACTAGTACTTTCACTTCAACGTTGATGCTATCCCGAATAGAACTGTTTACCAAATGGAGGATTCCAAAATGAGAATAGATAAAAGATTCCATTGTATAGAATCTAAAAATAGAAGAATGTTTAGATATGATGTTCAATCTCTTGCATTCATTGTCCCGCTCTTCCCACCTTTTTTCTTCCAACATTTTGAAAGTTTAATATCTACTTCGACCACAACGCAAGCAATGAGACTAGGAAGCTAATCTTACTAGTCCATGTATTTAGTTGCGCCCTAGAAACTTAGGCAGGAACTAAATGGGATTTTATGAAGTCATCAGGTGGAGCCTTTGATGTTTGTGCCAGCGGAAAACCTATCTAATCTAATCTAATATATATCGTATTATCCAATCTTTTTTAAATGCCACAAACCACCATAAATGAAAAATGGTATGATAAGATATTATTGTGATTTAAAAATTTTAATGGATAATCAAGTAATTTTATTTTATTTAAACCAACAGAATCTTATCCAACTAATTTATGAGCTTTGATTATGAATTAAACGATCGAGATTAAATTTTGATCAAAAGTTAATATCTCAAATTTAACATAAAATATTTGGATCAAATAAAAAAATATAATAATTATATATGCAAAATATTTTACAAATAAATAATTACAAGAAATGCGAACATATTTATATATAAAATCGTCTTTTAGTATAATAAAACAATAACTTTTGATAGATTTTATAAATAAAAAAAATACTATTGCATTCAACATACATTAATCTATATAAATAATTTTAATATTATTTATTAATATTATTTTTATTCATCCCAGTGAAACGCACGACACACAGTATTCTAGTTTGTGACAAATTGACAATCAAATTCTCCTTCCAAATCTTGGTTGATACGACCAGGTGATACGTACCCATGTTGTAATTGCAATTGCCTTGAATTCATTTTTACGGACGCCTTGCATGTTTTCAAACTAACCTGTTGGAAAATTGTAGTTCATCCATTATTCATACATATGTGATAGTATCACACGTAGGCGACTGATGAATTTCTGTGTAGAAAAAAAAATATTGCGGAGTCTAAACCCTAATACTTTGTTACTACATCTTTCATGTGCCAAATTACATGAAATGGAAGCTTAAGAATGATCATAATGTGATGTTGAATTATAATTCCCATTCCTCATTTGAACCGTAAGAAATTTTCATTATAGCTCCTCACTTATTATTACAACATCATCATCATCTGTCAAACAGTCCTAGGAATGGCCTTGCAGATCAATGGGTTCTTCAACTCCATGGACAGCTTGAGGCACTCAGTCAAGTCCACATCTTTATCAGAAGCACTCGCCCACTTCAAATTCTGAAGCATCTGAGCCAGCCAAAGCTGCACAGTCACCAGACACATTGCCCTTCCTGGGCAGACTCTCCTGCTGGATCCGAACGGAGCAAGCCTTAGCTCAGACACCATGATGGCCTTCTCTTTCTCCAAGAATCGCTCCGGCTTGAACTCGTCCAGATCAGCCCACACATCCTCGTCGAGGGTTATGGCCCACATGTTCACCATGGCGATGGTGCCTGCCCGGATGAAGTGTGGGTCAACTCGAGTGTCGTGGATCGAGAGGCGAGCCCAAGATAGGAGGGAGCCTGGTGGGTGCATCTGCAGAGTTTCCTTGATGATGGCTTGTAAGTGTGAGCCGTTAATCCTGCATTGAGTGGAGAAGAGGGCCGCTCCTGGGAAAAGGAGTGTCGTGAGTAAGGTCTGATGTCACTGACATTATACTCGTTATATATTTCAAAAAAATTAGAGTGAAATAAAAAAAAAACAAAACAGAAAAGGGGGATTTTTGTTCCCCACCGAACACCACGACTATCTAAACCGGGTTTTTTCCTCTCAGGTTCAAAAAACTTAGCCTTTCCTCACTGATTTGCTCTTAGTTTTTGCTGGTTCTTGCTATGATTTGACATAGATCATGGTGCCCAACTTGGAAGCAAATATGACTAGGGATTTGGGGAACAAACAACGAAGAAAATGGTGTTTGCGAAGCATTTGTAGATCGCGATACTGTTCATCCGACTGGAAAGTGAGGGGTCTAGGATTCCCAATAAAAAAAGCAGAAGTCTGCAGCTTGGTGAAATGAAGGGAGCTGAGTATGTTTGTCATCCTGGACACCAAGGTAAAGGAAAAAAAGTATTCAGATACTTTTGCTTCAATGTTTCCAATCTGAAAATCCTATGCTAACTATTCTTCTTCTGATAAAGGAAGATTATGGGTCGAGTGGGACCCTAAAATCCTTGACTTCATTTCTTTCTGTATTTCAGACCAAGTCATTCATCGAAGAGTAAGGTACGACGATCAGGGTAGAGAGTTTATCATCTCTTTTGTCTATGCTGAACACACTTTTATTAGGAGAAGATCTCTGTGGACTGATATTGAAGACGGGCGTTCGTTCCTCTAAAATCATTTCTTGTCAAGACAGACATAATATAATAATCAATTAAAAACCACAAACGAAAAATACTAGCAGATCAAGAAAAAAGTGCCATTGGAAATATAAACGAATGGAGAACATACCCAAAGAACCGCAATGGTATCAGAGTCACTCAACTTATTCTCTCCTTCCAAGTCAAGGAGAACATCGACAAAATCCTTTGAGCTATTATCATCAAGGTCGTCTTTTGATACGATGGCACTGTTGTTCTGTCTCATGTACTAATGCTCGTACACAATGCTCCCAACAAACACATTCTTCCTTTTAACCAACTTGTTGCACCTCTTGCGCATGCCTTGTAAGTCCAACCAGCCCAAGAGAGGGAAATGGTCATTCCAGTTGAACATCCCAAGTAAATCATACCCTTCACTAACCACCACTTCAAGCTCATCAACCTCGCCATGATCACCAAACTCATACCGCTTTCCAAACACACTCATCATTACATTGTTCAATGACCCAAAATGCAACACTTTTCTCACCTCAATTGGTCCATCTCTACCCATCAGGCTTTGTTATGTCCATACTTTCAATTCAGATAAATTTGCACCCAGGGCAAAAAATATAGGTTATCCACCAGGCAGGAAAGGCTACAGAGTTTTTGATTTGGAGGAAAATATTTTTATGGTAAGTTATGATGTCATATTCCATGAATCTATTTTTTCTTACAAGAATTTATCTCAAAATCCACCACAAAATATTTCTTCTTTACCCCAAATCACCCCACAGCAGGCCCATGTCGATTCGTTGTTGGACTTGGCCCAACCTCTTTCGCTGGTCTAGTCAGCTCTGTCGTTGGGCCTAGCCCACCCTTCGCTGCCTTCAACCCAAGGCGCGTCAATCCAAACCGATCCAATCGAGATTCGGCACATTCCAGCGTCAGCCCAAACCGATGCCCCTATCCAATTGAGGCTTTCCACTCGACCCAAAAATACCCCAGTATATCTTGCTGTTTTCAATGCTCCTTGGTGCGTTCATCTCCCAATCACCTGCTCTTTGTGTCTCCGACAGGTACAAAATATCTTATAGAAAATTATTTGGCTTATTACAGATTTTCAGGGAACCATACGACTTTTCTCAGCAACATCACTTCTACGGTTGAACCCTCCAGCTTTCGCCGTCTAACATCTAGAATGGCGGGCCGCCACACAGGCCAAAATCCAGACCCTTGAAGAAAATAGCACATAGACCGTTATACCCTTGTCGCCACACAAACGGGCCATCGGCTGCAAGTGGGTCTACAAAATCAAGTACCGGGCCAACGATACATTAAATGATAAAGGCACTGCTAGTAGCCAACGGTTTTACCCAGTAAATCTCCTTTTGTTGTCTACTTGCCTTGGCCGCCACCAAAGGTTGAGCCCTTCAGTAGATGGAAATTTACAATGCCTTTTTATAGGGTGATTTGGATTAGGAGGTCTATATGCACCTACCCTCGGGCTATGTGTAACATGGGCCCAATCATGCGCGACCTGTCTGCCGACTGAAGAAATCCCTCTACGGTCTAAAATAGGCCTAGCGAAATTGGTTTGCAAAATTTTCCAATGCCCTCTAGTCTTTTGGGTTTCCCTAATCGGCCATTGACCACTCCTTGTTCGTTATTACATCAGGTTCACATATTACCCTGGTGTTGATTTACGTCGATGACATGATCATTACGGGTAGTGATCCGGCCCATATTGAGCGAATCAAGGCCTTTATTCGCTTCAAATTCTAGATTAAAGATCTAGGTAAGCTGAAATATTGTTTAGGATCAAGGTTGCACGTTCACGCACGAGTATTTTTTATCTCAACAAAAGTATACCCTGAACATTCTAAAGAAGGCCGGCCTCCTTGGGGCTAAGCTAGTCGATTTTCCTATAGTGCAAAACCTGAAGTTCAAAGCCATTGATGGACGGATACTCAAGGACCCTGGCATATATCGGCGCCAAATTAGGCCCCTGATCTATCAAACTATTACCCTATCTGAGATAACTTTTGTGGTTAACACTCTCAATCAGTTCATGCACTCACCTCACTAGCCGTACATGGATGTCGTACTCCAGATCCTCCTTTACCTCACAGTGCACTTCAGCTTAGTGTCTTCTACGACTCTGATTGGGCGTCCTGTCCTACTATCCTTCGGTTAGTTACCGTCTATTGTACGTTTTTGGGCTATAGTCCTATCTCCTGGCGCACCAAGAAACAGGACATTGTTTCGTGCTCTTCTGCTGACAACACCATGGGAACACGAATGCATTTAAAAAATTCATGAACCATCAAAGGGAGATGAATCATCCAAAGGAGTTGTATTGACAAGAGGAGATGCACCACCAATGTGAATGCACCAAATAGATACATGCACCAAAGTAGCCTCAATGCCATAAAGACCAATTAATGCATATTTTTCATCACTCCCAAGCCTATGTGTGTCATACTCGATATAGGAAACGAAGATCGAAGGAATGCAACAACATCAGAAGGAAGAAATGTCGAGTAGTTCCACACAATGTCGGAACTTGGACAAAGGGACAGGTTTGGTGAGCATGTTAGTTAGGTTATTAGTTGTGGATGTCTTTTTCACATCAAGTTGCTCGAGTTCTAAATCAAATAGAGCAGCAAAAGAAAGAAGGACACAATAGAAGTATGTTTTACCACTAGCGAGAGGACTTCATTGTAATCAATTCGTTTTCTTTGGTTTCTTCATGTACTTGATTGCATTTCTCTTTGCATTTACAATAAGCATAAGATTTTCTTTATTTTCCATTGAAAGAAAATTAAAGATTTCTGAGATTTCTTGTAGTGCTTCCTTCAATTCTTCTAAGATAGCATCTGATTCAGAAAAGTCAAATACCTGTTCCTTTTCATCATCTTTAGCCATGGGACAGAGTTGAGCATTTAAGATTGTCTTTTCATCATCAGAGTCTGTATCGGTCCATGTCTTTACAGCATAGGTTTTGCTTCTTTCTTTTCTTTCAGGATTTTATTTATTGTAGTCCTTCTTGTATTTCTATGCTGACGATTCTTGGGTGGATCGTCTGCATTGTGCAGTAAAGTATCCTGTCTTGTTATAATTATAGCAGACTTTCTTCTCTAATTCTTTTGTCTTTATGGGAAAGTTTTTTTTTTTTTTGAGATTTCTCTTTTTGAACAGCTTCTTGAACTTCTTTCCCATCAAGACAAGTTCTTCAGATAGTTCTTATTCACTTACAGATGAGGTGTCACTTGTCTCCTCCTCTACCATTGACTTTAGAATTTTTTCTTGAGCTTTAAAATCAGATCTTTCTTTCTGGCATCATCTATTTGTTTATTCTGTTCAACTTCTAGATTGTAAGTGTGCAACACCCCATACAATTGTGCTAGAGACATCTTGGCAAGATCTTTGGATTCCCTTATCGTTGTCATTTTTGTTCCCCAAATATCTCCAAGTGATCTCATAAACTTTAGGTTGACTTCCTTTTTGTCAAAAGTCTTTCCTAAGGTTTTGAGATTATTGATGAGAACATTGAACCTTTCATGAAAGCTGGTTAGGTTCTCATCTGATATCATCGATACCCAGTTATGCGGTTGCATCAAGACATCTTTCTTATTCTCCCTTATTTCATTCGTCCCTTCATTTCTGAGCAGCAGAACCTCCCATGTGTCCTTTGCAGTGGTTGTATGAACTATCATCTCAAACATATTGTCATCAAGAGCTTTGAATATTTGGTTCTTGCTCTTCTATCTATAAGTACTAGATCACAGTCTTCTCTTGACCATAGAGATTTTGGTTTGTTTATTTCATTCGTTGTATCTACTCGATCTGGCATCTTTGGAATGTTGCATTCTTTCATCTATTGAGTAAAGATGTGTAAGCATCCTCGGCTTTCAATGATTGAATTTACCATACGAACATGTAGGTGGCTCTCCGCTGTTGGGATATTTAGGTAGCTTTGGTGAAGCCATATTTTCTTTACAAAAATAAACTATTAGTAACTTCTTTACGGATTAAAAGAATTACCTTTTCTTTCTATAATTGTTAAGTATGGAAAGTCAGGCTCTGATGCCAATTGTTAGATTCAAGATTCAACCTAGAGGGGGAGTGAATAGGTTGATTCAAAAATATTTGAATTTATGCAGCGGATTTAACTTTTTTGAAGTTCACTGTTCTATGTAAACTACTTGGGTAGTCTATAGTAGAGACTTAATGGTCTGCAGTAAAGACTTAGTTGTCTGCAGTAGAAACTTCAAACTTTATAGTTTGTCTCTGTTTGGCTATGATGATCAGTTTCTAACAGTTCTAAAATGAAAACAAGTAAAGAACACAATATTTATACCAGTTTAGACACTCGTTATCAATTGATAAACGAGAGCTTAGTCCAGTCTTCCCATGATTACCAGTTTAGTCAAGCCAAGAGGTGAGTTCATTATCTTCTTGTTTGTGGCTTACAAGATAACCTCTTTTTACAAATAAGCTAACTTGTACAAAATATGAAGAACTCAGATCTTTGCACAAATCCAATCAACTGGACTCTGCTGTAAGTTGTGTTCTTCTCTATAGACTAGTGAACTCTTCTTTACTGTTATTCACAATTCAGCTCACTTGAGTAATCTTTGAATCTGTAATTGCTTTGCATGCTTGTCTTTCAATCACAAGTTCAACAGCCTTACTCTCTGAGCTTCAACGAACCCCTTTTATAGGCTCAGAGAATGAACCTGTGATTTTGTATAGTATCTGATGTGACATTATAATATGTGTACCCCAACTGATGTTGACAGCTCACCTAACTCAGATTCTTGTACTGCACTCCAAATCTTTGTTTTGACTCAACCACCAGCAACCATCTCTACTGCACTCAGTCTGCTGCACCTTAGTCAGCATTCTGTACTTTGAGACCTCGTCAACACCAGTCTCTGTTACAACCTCGTTTGTAACTAGATCTGCTGTACTTCATGTGTTCTGTGTTAGTCCTCGTCTGCAAGCTCAGTCCTAGATCCTGAAGCATTTGCAAATCTTTTATTGCCCATACATGCCTTAGCTGCTTAGCCAAAATCCTGTGTAGTAGTCTGTATCTGTGGCTCACACGATGCTCCTCACCTGCAGCCGTCTTCTTTTATGTACTCCTTGAGCAAACTTTTATTCTCATTCATGTATCCAGAGTATCCACTGTCTAGATATCGTGCTTCATCTTGATGCTCCTACGAGATAAACAAATCTCACACATGGTACCCATAAGCATGAGTCCTTATTTGTTAGCCTTGGGCGCCCACACTTGAATGATTTTCTCGTGTGTTGTCCTACATTCAAATGCCTTGTGACCCTTTTTGCACAACCATAGTATATGACCTTTGGTCTTACTATTTTGGCCATTTTGCCTTGTCTGCACATTCTTCTGTGTGGCATCCCACAGATACAGTAGGGTCTAGGATATGGTCTATTTTAGGGGCAGAGCAAGGTCGGCCCCAACCGA
>LIEC01012238.1:0-83302 GCA_001925005.1 Drosera capensis | reverse complement strand
GTCGGTAATGTATATATATACATGTTTGCTTATACATATTTTAAAAAATATATAAGTAAAACAAGTTATATTTCAGAAAAATTGTGTTGGCATATTGGCTAGAGCATGCAACCAACTCTTACCATTTCCAGGTTTATATTGGTAGCCTCAATTGGTTTATATTTTTCACCCTTTCCCTTTTTCATACCTTGCTTTCTTTTTAGTGGTTTCGTTTTCCTTTCTTTAGCTTTCTTTCCTATGTTTACTATTATTAGACGAGTGCTTGTACCGTTATATTCCTATTATATAATTGACGCTTTATTATTTATATAGTCTCGATTTATTGAGGAAAAAAAAAGCACACGCTTAAACTATACTCCAAATTTATCAAAAGAAAAAAAAAACCTCCTTTACTTCAAATATGTATTATAAGTTCTTTAGAACAAACTTTTTAAGAGTAAATTATAAAATATACTACTATTATTATCAAAATCAATTAATAAAATTATCAAAATGAATCATTTTACATCAATATTTTCAGGATTGATAAATCCATGTTGTATTACTAATAAAGTCGGCCACCCTGGCTCCGACGCTGGTCCATTCTAAGCAACAATGGAAGTTTTATTCCATACCGAATAGTTTGGTGCATACTGGGGTTCATAAGACCTATAATCTATGCTCCTATGGAACATATATTTCTCCTTGGTTTAGTTCTCTGAATCATTTGAGGTTGGACTACCTTTTACTTTGCTTTTGCAGAAGAGGATTCAACCTTCTTCGGTTGAGCAGTATGGATTTTGCTCTGCTGCATTATCTATGCAGTAGATGTCTCATCCCTCTGTAATATTTTTGCAAGAGAGTTCTTACTCTCAACCTTGCTGGCGGGAGGGATTTTCTTAGATTTGAGCATTCAGCCTCATTGATCCAGCTTTTGGTATCCTAATCCAGATTGATCAATATGAGGATTCACCCATGATCCACATCTTTTGAAGATCTAAGGTCTTTCCATTCTATACATCAACCTGTTTCTATAGCTTAGCATCCTTTTTGGTGAATTCATCCACCAACATTGAGATGTTTCACTTTCTCATTTGATTCCTTGAGCTCATTTACAACCACAAGCAAGTCATTTGTCTTTTTCTTAATTTCTTCACACACCAGATTTAAATTTTCTCTGAAAATTTCAATCAACTCAAGATTTTCTTTATTTTCCCTGATTGGAGAATAAAGTTTTCTGAGGTCTCTTGAAGAGCCTCCCTTAGTTCCTCAATAGAGGCATCATAGGTAGAAAGATCAAATACATGTTGTTTGTCCTCACTTCTAGCCATGAGAAAAAGTTATGCATTTAAGCTTATTTCTTCATCAAATGAATCTGTCTCACTCTGGATCTTTGCAACGTAGGCCTTGGCTTTTTCTTTTCTGCATGAGTTGCCTTTGCTATAGTCTTTCTTCTTTTTCTTTACAATAGACTCTTGTGGTTATCGTCTGCATTGTGCAGCTTTAAAGGCCAAGGTCTTCTTCCTTGCCTCATCTATCTATTGCTTTTGCTCCACTTAAAGATTGTAGGTATACAGCACATCATGTAGGTATATCTCATCTATCTTTGCTAGATCCCTTGAATCTCTTATTGTAGTAGTCTTAACATCCCAAATTTCATCAAGGGATCTCATGAACATGAGGTTGTGTCGAATGTCTTCCCCAAGGTTTTCAAGTTGTTGATCAAGACGTTAAACCTCTCATAAAAGCTTGTAAGGTTTTCATCTAGTTTCATTGTCACCCAATCATACTACTGCATGAGGACATCCTTCTTATTCTCTCTGATCTCATTAGTTCCTTCATTTCAGAGCAATAGAGCATCCTAAGCCTCTCTGGCTATGGTTGTGTAAATTACAATCTCAAATATATCATCATCAAGGGCTTAAACGGTTTCTTGTCCTTCTGTCTGTTAGTACCAAATTTCATTCATTCCTTGTCCACTAAGACTTGGGCTTGTCTATTTTCTTGAAATCATCAGTTGGATCTTTCATGTTTGGAACAAAGGGATCATTTATAACTATGTCTTGTATTTTCTCTCATCTATAAAGTCCATATGGGCCAGTATTCTGAGTTTTCAGCGGTTGAACTTGTCAAATGAACAGACAGGTGGTTCACCATTGTTAGGACCCTTAGGTAGCTTTGAAGGAGCCATACTTTCTTCATAAAATAAACTGTTAATAACTTCTTTGCAAGTAAATCAAGAAGAAAAAACAAACTTTTTCCTTTCCAATGACGGTTAAGTTTGGAAAGTAGGCTTTGACATCAATTGTAATTCTCAAAGTTACAATACATAGCCTAGAGGGGGATGAGATGAATATGCTATTTAAAAATTTCTTTATAACTTCGAGCAGTCTTGTCTTGACTAATATGCACTAAATCTACTACAGACTTGTGGAACTAATCTACAGTCAAAACTTAAATTCTTTGAACTTGCCTCTTTTGTATCTAAGGTTTATTCCAATAGTTCTAAAGTGTGAAATTAAATGCAGTAAAGGAAACAACTATTTATAGTAGTTCAGACAATCATTGACAAATGTCCAACAAAGATTTAGTCTAGTCTTTCCTTAGTGATCAGTTTAAACAAGACAAGAGGTGAGTTCACTATCTCTTTATTTTAGGTTTACAAAGAAACCCCTTACGAGTCCACAACTTGTTAAGGGAAAAACCTAAATCGTTGCATAGATCTAATGAAGACTCTGTTGCAAATTATGTTCTTTATGTAGACTAGTGAACTCATTTCTTGATTATTCAATCAAAACTCTTGAGAACGATTGCCAATCAGCATTAGATGGTTTTCTTTTTACAAATAAACCTCACAATCGTTGTCAATCGTCTCACAGATAAATCAATCCCCTTTTATAGGGTTTAGGGAATTAGAACCCATGACTGTACTGTTTCGACATTGACAGCTATCTATTTGTCCCTTGTATTGATCCTCAGTGATGTTGACAGGCTTTCTCACAACAGTCTTCAACATCGTATAAATTTTCAAACCTCAAATCTTCGATATGACTGTCTCATATCATTATCCAATCACCAACAAACTCTGCTGTATTCCCAATCAACTGCATTATGACTTGGCCTTGATCCTAGATCCTGACAGATTTGTGATCATTTGCTGTCTATGTTCATCCCAATTACTTATCTAGAATTTTCTGCAGTAGTCTGCATCCAGATGATCTTCATTGGCCTGCCAACTGTGATCGTCTGTTGCTCTATTGTATCCTTCCTAAACTCTAACTCACTATCCAATTTCTCAACCTAATTAACTAACCAAGAACATGTCCTACTGTAAAGTTTTGCTGATCAATTTTTATAAAAGTGAAAGTATTGCACATTCTTAACAATCCTGTCTATTGACTAGTAATTGTATTCAGATGCAAGGATTTTTCAGTGTCAGATTTACATACAAATAGGTTCGCTAGTTTGAGCGAAGTACAAATGCTACACCTGTCTGACGACCTCCCAAAATCCCCTAGGCAGCAAGCTGAATGCCCCAGTTTATGTTTCCTGTCTGAGTTTGTGCGGCCTAACTAAATCCAAGACTAGTTTAACTATCTGCTTCATGAAGTACGCTCTTCGCTTATTTTATGTTTACTATAACAGATATTCAAGTTCTGAGTTCTTCCGGAGAAAAAGCCGGGAAAGTAGGACATTAAATGCAAGAGATTGAATTTCGTACCTATACTGGTCTCCCTATCTTGCTGCCAGTGGTTTATTTCCTAGTTTAGGACACTTTGTACCGCTAGTTTATTTACAAGATTTAGTCGTTAAATCGTAGTCCTTTATTCAGAAAGATATCATAGCTTTATTCAGAAAAATACCGTTTAAAGCTTTAGAAAAAGAACTCCTTCAAGAGTTTCTCGACTGGACCTCGTAAGCATGCTGGGAGACCTTTTAGGAGTCCTAATCATAATTCTTAACAGCTTCTCTATTCAGATTTTACAGGGACGTGTGGCCTTCTGTTTAAGGAGTCCTAATCATAATTCCTAACAGCTTCTCTATTCAGATTTTACAGGGACGTGTGGCCTTCTGTTTATATTCTTAACTTGCTGTTTGTTCTTGCTTGCATGACTATCCTTGGTTTCCTAGCAAAAAAACATGACTAGCTAGATACCAAAACTGATCTCCCCACCGTAACAGGAAAACTGTTATAATGTGTGTACAGGAAACTCGATCCTCCAGGTTTATATAAAAACACATCTCCCCTATGTATCAATCCCTTGTCTCAAGACGAAGTATTCCGAAGTTGTTACATCAAATGATGATGCATGTTTTCATCATCACTTACTCTGTTAATTTGAGTATGCTAATCTAATGACAAGGTCATCTGATAGTCCAGTATCAGCAAGTTAATTTTAATCTGTTTATGTCAAGCCATCCCAACAAACTAATCTAACTCCTTGACATCAGACCAGCAGAATTTTGTACGGAGTAATGTATCTGCAAACCCATGCCACTATATTACCGAGGTCGCTAAAAACAGATCACGACAATAAGTTTTAAAAGGGAATAGATCTTGCAGCTACTTATTCAACCGCTTCCAATTCAAAGCAGGAGCAAGGTCAGAACATTCCCCTCAAGTATACAGAGAATGATATCGCAGAAAGGATAAAATTCATTGGTAAAAAAGACCAAGGCATGAAAAGATCAAATTGACATCTCAATTCAGAACAGAGTTTGAAATTGTACAAATTTGAATACTCAGCTACTCAGTTCAGTAACCAAACCAATATCACAACAGGAATCCTACAACAAACTACTAGAGAAGTAACAGTCCACTACAGGTTTCACTTCACATTCTTGAAACAAAGAACACTAACAAATGTTCTTCTTCACAACCAACTTGCAAAGTTTCTTCATTCGCCTAGTCATCATCAGCCGCACCAGAACTCTTTGACGTCTTCTTAGGCAACAGAAGATTGTGGATGTTAGGCATCACACCACCATTGGCAATCGTCACATCTCCAAGCAACTTGCTCAGTTCTTCATCGTTCCTTACAGCCAGCTGAATGTGCCTCGGCACAATTCTAGTCTTCTTGTTGTCTCTAGCTGCATTCCCAGCCAACTCCAACACCTGCAACATTACCAATTACACATCCAATCAGCTCAGCCCCAAGAACATGAAGATTTCACATAATTCAAACAACAATTCAAGCATCAGATATACAACACGATTTAACGTAAACCCTCAAAATTGGCATGAACCGTCCTCAATTTCACCATTCAATTCAAGATCCCTACATTTATAAACCCTTAAAACCTGAAAATTACCAAGTGTCAATTGCAACCATAAAATCTCACCAAATTTCACGCACCAGATAACGAGTAGCGAAAATAAAATTCATCCTCGAAGTTGATCCCAACCCAATTAATTTGCAACATTTAATTAAGAACCGAACATTTTAATATCCAAAAGCAACACAAGATCCCCAAATCCCAACCATTACGACAAATTTTAAACCCGAAATTCAAGAAGACAAGTGAACTGCGAAATCGAGATCAAAACACAAAGATCCATCGTCGAAATCGACCCCAACCCACTTTAATTCCAACATTCAATTCAAGAACCCAACATTTTATCAACACAGAACTCAACCCCAACTCCCCCAAAAAAAATCCCAATTGCAACCGCCAAATTTCAAACCCTAATTGAAATCGAGTGCAAAAAAAAAGATCAATCGTCAAAATCGACCCAACCCAGTTGGATTCCACGATTCAATTCAAAAAACCCGCATTCCACCAAGGCACAAACCAAACCAAAGATCCCGCAATCCCATACCCTAATTTCAACATAACAACACAATCCCCAACCTCAAATCAAAACCCAAAATCAAAGAAGCATAGCCTTTACCTCAGCGGCGAGATACTCGAGCACGGCAGCCAGATACACAGGAGCACCAGCGCCGACCCGCTCCGCATACTTCCCAGCCTTCAAGAACCTCGCGATACGACCAACTGGGAACTGGAGACCCGCCTTGCTGCTGCGGGATGTCGCCTTCTTGGCCGCGCTCGAGCCTAGTGTCTTGCCTCTGCCTGCCATTGATAAATGAAACTGAATTGATTTGTTGGGTGATTTGAGGCCAGTTCGATTGAGAGATTGAGATCATGGGAGGGGAAAGGGCATTTATATCGGGTGGAAGAGGGCAAGGAGCCAATGAGAGAAGAGGGTGCGGATCGAGTGTGGTTACCGTTCCATTGGAGAGGATTCGACGGTGGGATGTTGGTCATAAAAGCGAACCCGGAGCACTGATTTTAAGCATTTTCTTTTTCTTCTTCATTTGCTTTTCTCGTTGATTTATTTTGGGATTTTCTGTAACTACTCCGTACATCGGTTCACTTGGCTTTTCCTTCTTCATCATCGTCAGTGCGAATTTTTTTTATTTTTTATTTTTTGTTTGATAAAATGATCGCGACAAAGTGGAGCATTCATATCAGATGCATCCAAATAGAATATGCGAATACAAAAATTATGATATGATATTAAAAAAATATTAAATATATATATATATACATATATATATTATAATATGAGAAATAAAGAATAGCAAATTTATAGATATAAGGTAGTAATATAAGTATTTTTTATAAACATAAAGAGATAAATAGGATAATATGGAGTGTATTAAATAGTAAACATCTGAAAGAAATTTTAGAGTATTAGATTTGAATGTTTTTAGACCCAAACTGACATGGATGAGTACAAACTATCTAATTTTTCTTTATAAAAGAAAATCGAATGTCTTCTTCTCTTTTTAAAGAGAACTCGGATTATAATGGTCCATTTCATTATACGTGCCATGTTTTTTTATTTTTGGTTATCCTAATATAATTATAAACTTTCGCCTCATATATTTTTAATCTAAAAAAATTAAATCAATAATGTTGTAATACATTATATCCCATTATTTTATCTCTCAACTATTATACTAAACTCTACTACTTTAAAAAAAAAAAGAGAGAGAATTATCTATTAATTATCAAAACCTAAATATTACTAATTGGTCACATCTCATTATCTTATTTATCAATTAGTCATCTATCAAAAATAAAAATAAAAATCAATTCAATAAGGAAAGACAACAAATCATTCCTAAAATTAAACTAAATATACTAAATAATAATTAATAATTTAGTGGTTACTTCTTGGTATATAAGTTTCGAAAATAAGACCTATTGATAATTTACCCCACAAAAATATTTTTTTTTCATTATCAAATTTCATAAACATTCAACACACATAAAAAACTCCGCACCATTTGACTTGCAATAAAATTGGGACAAAGGGAGTAATACTTAGAAAATATTACAAGATGATCAAGATTGATTTTATAAAGAATCCAACATGTATATTAAGGAAACATGTTTTTGTGTTAAAGTTTCGTCATTTTTTGAAGATTTTAACAATGAGGACGGTTGTGGTTCTCGAAGGGCTATATAAAGGTTATTCGACGATAGTCAAGATCTCGATGAGATATGTGATGATGATTTGAATCAAGATGAAAATTTGATGACTTTGTGCCTCAAATCAACAATACGACAGTGTGTTTTCCTAAAGCATTCACGCTTTGGTGTTATGTTAAAATGTTTTGCATAAGACGTGACAAATAGCTTTTGTCTTGGCTTTGTTAAAGCAATATAAAGTATAACGTCTTTAGATTACCTGTCCAATGTCTATTTGAAAGTTGACGTTAACATCGCTTTGAACTCCTCTTGAAGTGAGGCGACAAAATAACAGGATGTTTAACTATCAGAAACGTAGGAACACTTACATGAAACAATCCAAACTTATATTATCCTTTATTGTATGAAAGACAAAGCTGTTCATGAAATGAAACACTAAGCAAAGTAGTCAGCGTCGCTCTACTAAGCAACCACATCTCGTGTCTCTTTATTACCTGAAACAAACACATAATTGTGAGCTCGAAAACCCAATAAAACAAGATATATGTCTATTTCAAGGTTGCGGCATGCACAAATGAAATCAGGATTAAATTTTATGGGAGACTTTAATACTTTAGAAAAATTAATTAATTAAAATTTAAGTACAAATTTTAAAATATATGTGATGAGCATAAATATACTCATAGTTTTCTAAGCTAATTACTTTGTTTGGTATGTTATATCTTGTGTTTCTTTGTGTTTAGTTTAATTTTGCATCTTGGATGTTGGTACTACTCTTTGTATGGTTTTTATGCAGATACAGCCGTGTGAAGCTATACGCTTAGAAGTGATTATAGATATTTTAAAGACTTTGATGAAGTTTGGATGGAAATCGACGAAGTTCGTGATGATATTTTGAGTTATGAAGATGTTCTTAACGCATATGAAGACATTCGTGATTTTTTTGAAGCTGTTTTGATGACTTAATGAAGTGTCACGATCGTTCCAAACTTGATCAGGATCGTGAGGATGCAAAAAAATTGACCAAAGTAGTTTCTAAGCTAGTCACGATCGTGATACCTGTTATGATCGTGACGACCTTCAATTTTGAACCAGAGAGGAAACTATATGATGATAACCATCGTGACGGTCCTTGTCACGATCGTGACAGTGTTATAACCGAAATATTTTGTGAGTTTTTGACTTGATTTTCTTCATATTTCTTAGGATTTTCATATTTTTCTATAAATACACTATGTCATGTTCGTTTTCCAAAGTATCTAACGCTCATTTTACATTCGTTTAGTCGTCGTTTCTAGAGTTAGCTAGATCACAAACATCATTATTCTTCGTTTGTGTTGCTCGCATCGGATTTTCAGAGTTGTTTAACTTTTGATTATCATTCTCAAGACCTTATTCATTTGTTGTAAGTACTCTCATTTGTTATTTATGCACTTCAGTCATTTGATTCAATCTATATTGGTTATGATTATTATAATTGCATATCTATTCAATGTTTTTGTTGCTTTTCAATTGAATAAACGAGTAATTAGTTAGTAAGGAGTAATTATAATGACACAAAGCCAATGGATTATGAGATTTATTCTATTTAGTTATTGAATTTGATTTGTTTCCCATGAAGGAGGTCAAAGATTAGAGCTTTATCATAGTGAGTGCTTGCATTCATTAGATTGATCACCTAAATGACTTTATATATTGACTATAATATGTTCAACTTATGAATACCTCTAAATTGATCACTTAGATGTGTTGATAGTTTAATCAAGTTAATGATTCATCTATGTTGATCATGTTTAGTGACAACTAGATAAGTTATAGATCGAGCTATCTTGCCATACTTTATCTAGGATCATTTGACATATGAATAGTAGATCAATCTATATTGCTATCTTATTAATGTTTGGTATATTTTTTGGTTGATTCGATTGTCTATTTTATATATTCATGCTATCATAGTATGTAAAATAGATGATTAATCTAGTTATCCAAGATATCTTGATAATTAAAATTCTATGAAACGTGACTACAAATATCTCTTTTATTCCAGTCAAATCATTCATTTATAAGTCTATAATTCATTTCCAATTTATCAAATTACATATGATTTATTATCCTTAGTTTCAATGATTAATCACTAATCTACGTGAAGTTATGAGAATTCTCCCAACGTTTGTTTCCTGTGGTTTCAACCTAGTTAATCAACCAATGTAAGTAGTTACTTTAATTCTTTTAGCTCTTAATCATTAGTGCTTAATCAGTTTGTAATTTAGTTTCGAATACTCTGCAACTCTCAATTTTAGGTTAAGTAAAATTTGAGTGAACATTTCATCTTTCGTGGGATCAATTCTTTCTCATTCTATCTATATTATTATATTATAAGTGGAGAACTAATCTTGACATATAGACGACAATGCATCAATACGTATATATATATATATGAGGGAAATTAACATTCGTATAAATATTGACGAGCGACCATTAAAAACGTTAATAAATGTTCGTCGTTACGATTATAAATTTTTAACATAAAGAATGTTTAATTAAAAAAGATGAAAAATAAGGTTAATATAACGTTCATCTTTACGATTATAATTACAATAAATTAAAAAATAATAATTTTTCAACAAATATTATTAAAAAATAAAAATAAAAAATCAACAAAACATACCATCTCAATCACTCTGACACTTCCCCACGCTCTCTCTCCCTCCTCCTTAGTCCCCGCCACTTTCCTCCTCCTCACACTCCCTCGTCGGCTCTCCTCTCCTCCGCCACCTCGCCACCGTCTCCACGCGATCGGGATGCTATTGAATAAGGTTGCGATGAGACCGAAGAAGAAGGGTGCGGAAGGGAGGGTGCTCCACCATCGTCGTCGCAACTCCGATGACTAAACTGCAGCTCGCATCTCACAACTAAATATCTAGTGGATTTCATCATCATCGAAGCATTCATCAACCTCCTAGCTTCGTCCTTGTTTCGGATCTGATCCCGATAAATGCTCTCGGGCTATCACCTGCAACCGATCTAGTGGAACTTTTTTGCCTAAGACCTTGATGAATTGATTCATGTCGATTGCATTTAGATTTGTCAAGATTTGAGCGATTGGGGTATGCATCGACGAATGATGAGGGGATCGGTGTGAGTTTAATGGTTGAGTGGGGGAAAATGGGAGGTGGTGGAGACATTGAGGACCGCAATGGTCGAAGGGGTGCAGGAGTATGTCATTATGTCATGTGCATGTGAGTGGGTGGTGAATAATATATTGATGGTTGTTTTTGTTAATGTAATTGCAATTATCGTTATTGTTGGAAAATTTTTAGTGTTTCTGTCCCATATTCAAATTGTAACAATAGTACGATGATGATGATCAGATCATATCTTTCATAAACTAGTCATGAAGTGCTAGTTCTTTTGTGCACTGTTTTTTTTTTCTTCAAGGATCATTTTTTTTTCCAGGAGCTCTTTTTTTTTTTTTTTTTTTTTTTTTGTCAGTTGCTCAGCTTTGTTTCTGGTTTAAGCTTCTGTTTTTTTCTTCAATTGCTCTATTTTGTTTTTGTTAAAGCGTCCTTTTTCCCCTTCAGACACTCTGTTTCAGAATATATCGAATCCGATGATAATTTCAGTGATCTTTCGAACTCTAGCAACGATATCGATGACCTCTTGGATTCCGACATCCTTTTGGATTTTGATGGAAATCCGAGAAAGATGGGATGGAGGTAGGGGTTAGGGTGGAGGTGAGGATAGGATGAAAGCTTAAATGTGATTGATGATTTGTAGTTTTTAGAAGACTTTTTTCCTTGTGTATCTATTTGTTATTATTGTTGAAAAAATTATATATTTGGATAAAAATCCCTATAATTTATACGCAAGACGTTAAATTTAATAAAAACGAATGAACTATTATGATAGAGCGATAATTAAATAGGGGATAATTTATTGTCAATGAATAATTTAGACTGAGCTATGGATGAATATGGATATTTTATTGTGATAGTTTGAGAGAAATTTGTTATCAAATATTACATTAAGAGATAATTTAAGCATGTGGGAGACAGTGTCAAATATTTCAAACACAACAATATTAATCACCTAGATATTCTAGTCATTAAGAGAGTTTTGAACCGTGAGATATATAGAGTCTTATCCCATTGTTAAACAAAAGAAAGACGGTTTCTTTATGTCATCATATAGAATTACAAAACAAAACAAGAAACACGAGTAACCACTACCAAGAAGCATAATATATAAATAAATGAATAACAACAAATTATGTACAAACAAAATTAAGTAACAAACTAAATATAGAAATTATAAACTAACAACATCAACATACAAAATGTATCAAACCTAGAATCATCCTAAACTACTACTAAGTTGTCTCCACCCAATAGCTACCCATTCACTCTTATCGTGTCGCGTCATAAAGATCTATTCATAACATTATCTCTTTTTAGTTTAAGTAGGGTTAGATCTTGTTTGATAATTTCATCCCAATTCTTTTTCGGTATTCCCCTATCATGTCTATTCCCCATCAAAATTGATGAGTTCACATTTCCATACAGAAGCTTGTGATCTCTATCCGTGATATGACCAAACCATCGTAGTCTTTCCTCCCGTATCTTATCTTGAATAGCTGCAACTTCTAACGGCCCTCGAATCCTACTTTTCGAGACGTTATCTCTTAACGAGAACCCACATATCCATCATAACATTTTCATCTCTATTATGTACGTCATTTTAGTGTGTGCTTTCTTTACTGACCAGCATTCTACTCCATACAATATTGCTGACTTAACCACCACGATAATACTTGCCCTTTAGGATTAAAGAGATCCTCTCGTCACAAAAAACTCTCAATATTTATATCTATTGCTCTTGTCCGATGGAAAAAATCTTCATTATCTTTTCATTTTCTTGGATCACTGATCCAAGATACTTAAAAAAATGCTTACGCGGGATTACTTCTATGCCAATCACCACTTACGCATGATCCACAAACCAATATTTATAGATTGCCAAAAGGAACATACTCAGAGAGTTAGAAGACTTACACCAGTCATCGTATTCATCATGATGTTTCTGAGAAAACTGATTCTTGATGAAAACTTGAAAGTTTTCTTGATGAGGAGAGAGAGAGAAACTTTGAGCGTTTTGATTCGAAGATGTGAAAAGCATAAGTGTATACTTTTCATCCCTTTCTCTCTGTAGTCTTGTGTCTTATATAGACCAAAGCTTGAGGCTTGCTCCCCAATCAACCCTCAATTTCTTTTTCAACAAGTCATATGGCATGTCTTCTTTAATTTTGATTAGAGTCTTCAATAGTAGATAAATGTTTGACCAGATATCTTTTAGAAGTCTGATTCAACCCGTCTGATCTATTTGCTAATAGTTTGTATACCTTTTTGAATAACTCTGAGAACTGATCTGATCACAACTGCATTGATTCTCATAACTTCACTGTCTCACACATGATCACCACAAAACCTATAAGTCTTATCTGTTACCAGACCACTTATTTGGTCTATACCTTTCACTGAAGATCTATCTGATCTTATAACTGTCATTCTACCCAGAACATTTATCATTCTAATTATGGCAGTTTGATACCTAGTGTCTGATAGAGTACCTGTTTACCTTAAGCACACTTGATCACACATGTTAATAATCCTTTGATTCATCACATCTAGTAAAGTACTTTCATCTTCTCTTGAGTTTTGAAGGCCAAAGTCTTTTTCCTTGCCTTATCAATCTGTTTCTTCTACTCTTTCTCTTTGTTGTAAGTATGTAGTATGCCATAGAGATGAGCAAATGAAATTTTTGCTAGATCCCAGGATTCTCTTAATGCAGTAGTCTTAGCACCTCATATTTCTCCAAGGGATCTCATGAATTTAAGATTGACTTATTTGTTGTCAAATATCTTCCACAGTGTCTTTAGATTGCTGATCAGAACATTGAATCTCTCATAGAAAATACTAGGATTTTCATCAAGCCGTATGGACACCCAGTCATACTACTACATGAGAACGTCTTTTTTGTTTTCTCTGATCTCATTTGTTTATTTATTTTTGAGCAATATCTTAATCTTCTTTGGTTTTATTTGTATGGCCAACTATTTCAAACATATCATCATATAGCGCCTTGAAGATTTGATTTCTTACTTTTCTATCCCCACCATTAAATCCCAGTCTTTCTTTGTTCACTGAGCTTTTGGATTGTCCACTTCCCTGGAAGCATCTGTTGGATTTGGTATTTTTGACACATACGAACCATCTGTAATTATATCATGTAATCTCTCGTCCATAGAGTCTAGATATGCTAACATTATGAGCTTCCAGTGGTTGAATTTGTCAATAAATATACCGATGCTTCACCATTGTTGAACTCTAGAAAACCAGATCAAATAACAATTATAAATTATAGAGTTTAGTAACTCATTAACCTAATTCTCAACTTAAACAACAACAATTGATCATAAACATGTTCTATTTTAAAATTTATTCATTAATTTTTATAAATCTAAAAAAATTACACATTTCTAACATAATTTATATAATAATTTTTTCATGACGGAAGTACCCATTTTGGAATTACTCCGCATTTTTCCTTTGAAGTGATTCTCTCAGAAAAACAAAAAATCGGCCGATCTTTGCCATTCCTGCGAGTGATTTCAAGGCGCCCAAACAGGGAAGCAGAATTTCCCGAATTGAGCAATTCACTGATGACCAAATCATACTTTTGCCTCCGGCACAGCGGAATCACTTCAAAATCATACTGTCGTGCTCTTCTCCCCATCGATCATCACTCAATCCAAGATTAATCTCCTCCTGTTCAGGTTCACAATCTTCTTCGCGCATTTCCATATTTCATTCGCTCTTTTATTGGCATAGTTCCTCTTGTTTATCGCGCTGGAATGGAATTACAATGTTGTATGTGCTATGTAATGTGTTGTTGATGCTTATTAGATTCGGTGCATCAATGTTTTTTTTTGGGTGTGGAAAGTCGAGAATCGGGACGATGTCAGGTGCCACTATGATTAGGAGAACTGCGGCGTCATTGTATCTAGCCAAGGATACAGGAGAATTTTCAATAGGACAATGAAAACCCTAAAACATAGAAACTTAAACTCTGTTTTTCCACATCTAATCATGCCCATGTGACTCCAGATACTGCTTTCCTTTTCTTCTTGCATCAATGCACCCGCTTAGGTGCCAATTCTAGCATTGCAGCGTTAATTCTCAGAACTGTAGAACCATCCTTAAGGCCTTCTTTTGCTCTGCTGACTGCCGCACGAATGATATATTCTTTGCTGGTGCTGTGACACTTTTTCCACTGCACTTGACTGTTCGTTCACATTTCTGATCTCCTTATTTTCATGGGGACTTTATCATCAACGTGAGTTCCCATCCCTCTTGGTGTTATTCTCTTGCACTGTTTTTCAACTAAAAACCCATTAACAATGATTGAAGTAGTTTAGATGTAAGGATCTAAACTCAAAATCTTATGTTGTGAAATGTTTTGAAAAGAAAGTTAAACAAAATTTGTTGTTATTTGTGTTTAACCCATGGACAGACACCTCTGTTATTTGTTATTTGTCCCATAAACAATCTTATGTTATTTGTTGTTATTTGCTTCCAAAACCCATCGTGTCACCTCTGTTGAAAACCAAAACACAAAATCACACCTTTCTCCTTCTCTCAAATACAAGAACTCCTTTGGTCTTCATTTTCCCTCAATTGATTGCTCCCTCATGCCGTCATCATCTAGTTGAAGTGTAATACCCTGAAAAAAAAAAAAAGATAGTTGAATACACCTATACCCACTTCCACCAAACCCCTCCACTTCACCCGACACCACCTCATGAATCGCACTCAAGGAAAAATAATGCAAAGAGACTTATGGTGGAGCATTTCCTAAATCTACTACCTTCACCATCATTCTAATCCTCTCCATTTCTTCCTCTACAAAACAGACGACCTCGACGCAGCATCACCCATCGCCTAGGCAACATCTCCATTCCAGTTCAACGACGTTAGGGAAAGGAAGAAGAAGGTGATACTAATATGCTTTTTGGTTTTGTCAATTTGGAGTTAGTATGTCTTCCCTTAGCATAATGTATAGGCAAAATAATATCATAGAAGGTGGGATTTATTTTTCAAACCCTCTGCTTCTCTTTGCTAAGCAGTTATCTCTGGAATACATACATGTAAAATCTCTAGATACATGTGGGCTAAGCATTTGGCTGAGGGGTGAGTGAACAATTGATCTTCTTGCTTTAGACATATGCCTAGGTTCCGGTTCAAAGACTAGAGGCCTCAGCAAAAGAGATTTTAGCCACAGGTTCTAAAGGAATGGACATGACCATATTTAATAGAGAGGGTAGATAGTTGCTTATAACAACTTTTCACTGAGATTTTGCAGAGCTCGGATATTACTTATACTATTTCCACTATTACTACATTGTTGCTAGAAAGATTACATATGTATAGTTTTAGCGGCCTAAGGATACTCTTTAGCGGTACGTGGTTGTTCGATATATAGCAGTCCTTCATTGATGGTCATCCGGATCAAATTTTTTCCCCTCTTCTTGGTATACAACTTAGTTAAAAAAGAGGGAAAGTGACATATGTATGTGTGTGTATGGTTTGTGTGTATGAGGTACATAGGAAAAAAAAAAACAAGGGGAAATGGAGAGTATTTCATTGTACTTTCAATGTGTGTATACTAAAAAAAGGAAGTATTATAAAAGGTAGAGCTTATTACTACAAAATGGAAATAGAAGTTAAATATGGTATTTGTTATTGTTCTACCTTGTGATATAAATGACAAAGAGAAAGTATGAAGCCTAAAGTGTATGTTTACTTTAGATGATAAGGTTATGAGATTAAGCGGGTTATGGAATATGTGCGCATGTTTTGTATTAGCTTCAAAATGCTAGAGTTATGAACCCTCAAAATAGATAACTGATAAAATTATTAATTATTGAGGGAGCTAATAACTATGAGAATTGTTACGAAGCAGTGATGTTTGTGGTTTTTTTTTTGTTTGCTTTGCAGCTCATTTAAGTATGTCTCAGATTTCATATTGGTAACACTGTGAGTTTGTCTTGTTTGGAATGGTGGTATCAATAGCAAGCCGTAGCTTTGATGGATGCTTTTGAAGTATAAGGCTAGGTGGATTTCGCTTTTAGTGTTGTTCGTGTCTCATGACACTCAAGTTTGATTGCGCAATATATTTGTGTTGTGTGGCAAAGGAGAAATGTTACAACCTTACATATACACATTTGTTCATATATTGTTTTGAAAAATAGATACACAGATCCTTATGGTTATGTTATTATTGTAGGCACGAACGGACATGATTGACCTTGAGGTTAATTTGTGAATTTCCATATTCGAAAGTATGACAAAATAATACACATCGTTACCTAAATAAAGTGTTTGGGTATACGCGACTTGATTTACATGACTGTTTGATCACGTACTTATATGTTAAATAAAAGAATAAAAATCCTGATGTGCTGGAGTGTCTTGTATGAAAATAGCATGCTTAAAAAGGTAACGATGTAACCTGTAAAATATTATAGATTATAATTCCAGAGTATCGACTGTTCTTGATGTGTGATATCCTGTGTGGATCGATTAGTAAATTTTGTAACGAACTATTAACTTAGAAAAACTCCAGAGATCGTTACAAAATACGTGACCCATGGGATATGATGGGATCATTTCCATTATGCTCAAGTATATTTTAATGAGACAAATGAGAATATGAACGTCGTGACAGTCACCTACTGTACATGAAAATTAATATAATTTACTTCATGATACAAGAAGGTGTCTAAGAATCCTGAAATCTTAAATATGAAGAAATTTTTGATGAGAATAATGGCTGGAAGAGTTACGGGTGAAAGACTAGCTAGGGGGCGGGTGAGAAATCCCCTTGCGTGCACGCAGCGGCATCACAAGTGATTGCCGTGTTTGGTTATCATTAAGTGTCTTGGGTTGACTGCAGCGACCATCTTGCTTGATTAATTGTTCATAGTACGATCATACTAGGGAATAATTGGTGATTTTTATGGTAACTCTTCCTATGTTATTAACTTGTAAAGTCCTTAATAAGGACAAAAAGCGAAGAAAGAAGACTTGAAATACATGAAAAGTCTTAATAAAGGTAAAAGGGCGATGAAAGAATAAAGACCAAAAGGACGGTGACTCTGTATGGATTCATATATAGATTTGTTTAATTATATATTCGTGCTTGGCATTTGATTGCTCGGTGACGGTTGTATTGCATTTTGTTTGTGCATGGGAAACACATGATACAATAAGCATGCCGGACCCCTGAGATGGATGTGTATTCTGTGCTACTGGCTTTCGAGCTCACGGTTACGTGTTCATTTCAGGTAATAAAAATTCGAGGAAGGAATCGTTACCTAGCGATGATGCATTGATTTGATCTTCTGTAACGTATCGCTTATATTTTTAGACATACGAAATTCATGTAAATTAAGATTTGTAAGTTGGATATTTCTTATTAGTAGCGTATGTTTTTGATCCTTAAATTCCTTGTAATCTTGTCGCCTTGTTTCAAAGGGACTTTGGAGCGGCGATAATGCCACGTGTCTATCAGTCATTGGACTGAAAATCTTGGGACGTTACAGATTGGTATCAGAACATGGGTTTAAGAAAGGAACATGAGATACTAATAAGGAAACAATCCAAGTTAAAGATTATGGATAGATATCTCGATATGTACATGTTAAGTAAAGAATTAGTGATTTGGATGATATGTTCTTGGCATACTTGGTAATGGAATGATTATGGTAACTGATTTAAGAATAATAATTCGCAGGTCAGAAAAATGGAGGTCTAGCAGAATACCGTCAGTACTAACATGGCAAAGGATTCCACGACTTTCACCGTGGGGAGACTTACATGGGCATTTAAAAAAGACACCAAAGTTTATTAGAGCATTGAAGAGGATTTATGATCCGCTAAGACATCCAATATATCAGGCAACAACCATTTTACATACCTTGCCACGACATGAGAGATTTTCAATGCACAAAATTAAGTATGACAACCTCTTGGTGAATGATGAACCAAACAAGGAGGAATATTTCATGAATGGGAAGTGAAAAACCAATGGAAGAAGGATGTGTCAGGAGATATGGAGTTACAACTTAAACCAAGAGTGGGGACATCCTAATTATGAAGAAAATCTCAGGAAGTATTTACAAGATGAGAGGCTTGCTGGAAGAATAGACTAAAGGATGGTCTTAGCATCACGAATTTGAAGATGGATCATAATGCCTAAGTAGTGTATGAAATTCTGGGTAGCTTGTATAATAAACGATTATTGTAAAAGTTGTATTAGAATTTTTGGATGTTACGCACTATTTTCTGTTGATTACGTGATGATTAATAAAAGTTGTCCCATTTTCTGAACCTTGGTTGCTTGAGTGATACTTAGTTCTTGACATGTTCCATTCTCGAGCCTGACATTAATGAAATCAAGTTTAAAAGGAAGTATGCATGACATTGATAAAATGTGTTATTTCAGTCATGAAAACATACCCCAGAATGCTTTGGACATGGTTCAAATCAGAATGCCCCGTCTGTAGAAAACGGAGAAGAAGTGGAGCAACAAGCCTCGCACGTTAGGTCAGTAGGACCTGCAAATGTGCCAATCGAAGCACAACCTGCTCCTATGAATGCACCTTCGATTGACGCACCTTTAGTGAATGCCATCCACGCCCTGGTTGGGAAGCTGGCCAAGAAGGCACAAGAAGAAACCAAGAATCAAGGATCGGATGGCGACAAGTATCTTTGTCGCCTAAATGCCTATCGCCCTAAGTGCTTCAGCGGTTAAGACGACCCGACAATTCTTGAAGACTAGGTTAGAAGTTTTGAGAAGTTACTCGATGCAGTTCAATGCCCTGATGACTTGAGGATCACCTTTGCTTTGTACTATCTCGAAGGTGAAGCTGATGCTTGGTGGAGCACCGCTGAGGAAAGGACCAAAGAGGAAGGGTTTGGATGGGTGGATTTCAAAGCTGCTATTAGAGGAAGGTTTTATCTTGAGTCTCTCCAACCTGAGAAGAGGAATGAGTTCCTCAACTTAAAACAAGGACCTATGTCCGTGTCGGAGTATGGTACGAGATTCACGAATCTACTGCGATTCCAACCATCATGCTATGCACAAGATGCAGAAAAGCAGAGACAATTCCTTGGTGGCCTTAGTTATAGGTTACGTGTCGGTTTGGCACCTCAAACCTTTATGACCTATCAAAGGATGTATGACGGAGCAGTCAAACTAGAACGTGGTATCCATGATAAGGATGATAATCAAGGGCAAGGCTCTAAGAAGAGAAAAACTGGATGGAATACGCAAGCCGGTGGCTCTAACTCGGAGGTTGCTGGAAACGTCTCTAGCCAGAATAAAACCGTATCTTGAAAAGAATGGAATAAAAACCCAACCAATGGTCGAGGGAATACAAGTAGGTTTACCGATAGATGAAATAGTGACCTGTGAGTTGTTCCTCGAGCGTCAATGATGATTGGAGAGGAAGAATTTCCTATAGATTTGATCATCCTAGATTTGCATGATTTCGAGATAGTTCTCGGAATGAATTGGCTTGAAAGACATAAGGCAGTTATGGATTGCGAGAATAAAAACAATAAAGCTACAGAGTTCAAAAGGAGGGAGATTACTTTTCCATGGGAATGGATCAAGACCTGACTTGCAGATAATATCTGCTATGACAGCTAACAAACTTCTTAGAAATGAGTGTTAAGGTTTCTTATGTAGTCTCGAAATAACGGTGCAACACGAGCTTAGTGTCGATGACATACCCGTGGTACGGGAATATCTGGACGTTTTCCAGATGAACTGCCGGGACTACTGCTAACTCGTGAGGTGGATTTCAGTATTGAACTAGTACCTGGAGGAGCACCGATCTCGAAGGCACCGTATCGTATAGTCCCAGCTGAGCTCAATGAGTTGAAGACCCAACTTGAAGAACTGTTAGTGAAAGGGTATATACAACCTACTGTTTCCCCATGGGGAGCACCTGTCTTGTTTGTGAAGAAGAAGGATGGAAGTATGAGATTATGCATTGACTATCGGGAGCTCAAGAAGATTACTATCAAGAACCGCTATCCTTTACCTCGAATGGATGATTTATTTGATAAACTTCAGGGAGCTAGTGTGTTTTCCAAGATTGATCTTCGATCAGGGTACCACCAGTTACGTATTAGACTGACGATATTTCAAAGACCGCATTCAGGACTCGTTGTGGTCATTATGAATTCGTAGTCATGCCATTTGGTCTCACAAATGCACTTGCGGTTTTCATGGACCTGATGAACAAGGTCTTCAAACCGTATTTGGACTGTTTTGTCGTAGTGTTCATTGATGAAATTCTTGTTTACTCTCGTGATCACCAAGAGCATGAAGAGCACCTACAGACTATCTTGAAGATGTTACGAGAAAATAAGTTATATGCTAAGTTCAAGAAATGTGAATTCTGGTTGAAAGAAGTAGCTTTCCTGGGTCATGTAATTTCTGGAGAAAGGGTTAAAGTGGATCCTAAGAAAATAGAAGCGGTTACTGAATGGTCTAGACCAACAAATATGGCCGAAGTAAGAACTTTCTTGGGGTTAGCAAGATACTACCGAAGGTTCGTAGAAAGTTTCTCTAGAATCGCAATACCCTTGTCCAATCTTACAAGAAAGACAACCAAGTTTGATTGGACAGAGAGGTGCGAGAAAGCTTTTCTGGAGTTAAAGGACCGACTTACCTCGGCTTCTATTTTGGCTTTACCTTCAGGAGAGGACGGGTTCAGTGTTTATAGTGACACTTCCAAGCAAGGCTTGGGATGCGTGTTGATGCAGCATGACAAGGTGATAGCATATGCGTCGAGACAATTGAAGTCATATGAGCTTAATTATCCCACACATGATTTCGAACTAGCAGCGGTAGTCTTTGCCTTAAAGATTTGGAGACATTATCTATATGGTATTTCATGCCGGATTTACACAGATCACAAGAGTTTGAAGTATATTTTCACGTAGAAGGAGTTGAACATGAGGCAACGGAGATGGCTTGAGTTACTGAAAGATTATGACTTGGATATTCAGTATCATCTAGGCAAGGCTAATGTTGTAGTTGATGCTTTGAGCCGTAAGTTCAGAAGGGCAGAAGGGTGTTTTAACAAGTTGATGATTACACAAGATAAGTTGCATGAAGACTTCTGTAAGTTAAACATTACAGTGACTTCCAAGTCTCACACAGGTTTACTAGGTTATATGCAAATCCAGTCTACCTTACAAGAGGAGATTTTACAAGCTCAGAAAAGTGATGAACAGATACAATGGATCAGACAAGGAGTTCAACATGGAAAGGCATCGCGATTTATCGTCCATGAAGATGAATCTTTGAGATTTCATGGAAGGTAGTGTGTACCGAATAATGAGGAACTTAAGCGAAAAATCCTAGAAGAAGCACATCAGACACAGTATTCCGCACATCCTGGAGGCAATAAGCTGTATCAAGATCTTCGCCAATGCTTTTGGTGGGGGAAACATGAAACGAGAGGTTGCTGAGTTTGTAGCCAAGTGTATTACCTATCAACAGGTAAAGATTGAGCATCAAAGACCGGGAGGATTACTACAGCCCTTGGAGATACCGATATGGAAATGAGATTCAATTTCCATTGATTTTATTGTAAGACTTCTGCCTACAATTCATGGTATGAACTCAATATGGGTAATAGTGGATAGACTGACGAAGTATGCTCACTTCCTTTGCATCAAGACTTCTTGGAGTGTGGATCGTCTAGCAGACATATATGTTAAGGAGATCGTGAGGTTACATGGTGCTCCGAGTTCGATAGTATCTGACAGGGATACTAGGTTTCAAGCACGGTTCTGACAAGGAGTACAAAAAGCTTTTGGAACTAGAATGAATTTCAGCACGGCTTTTCACCCTGCCTCCGATGGTCAGACGGAGCATACGATGCAAACTCTTGAAGATATGTTAAGGATGTGTGTCCTTGACTTTAAGGGTTCATGGGATCATCATTTGCCATTGGTAGAGTTTGCTTATAACAATAGCTGCCATGCTAGCATCGGCATGGCGCTATTTGAGGCTTTGTATGGGAGGAAATGTCGATCCCCTATCTGTTGGGATGATATCAAAGACACTGTAGTAGTGGGACCAGAGTTAGCGCAGGAAACCACAGACAAGGTCAAGCTTATTCAAACCCGGATGAAAACAACTCAAGATCGTCAAAAGAGTCATGCAGACATGAGAAGAAGACCACTAAAGTTTATAGTTGGTGATCATGTTTTCTTAAAAGGTTCACCTATTAAGGGTGTTATGAGGTTTTGGAAGAAAGTAAACTTAGTCCTCATTACATATGGCCGTTTGAAATCCTTGAAAAGATTGGTGAAGTGGTATATCGGTTAGCATTGCCGACAGGGTTAGCTGGCATTCATAATGTCTTCCATGTTTCCATGTTGAAAAATATGAACCTGACTCTAAGAATGTGATTTAACATGAGCAAATAAAACTTAATGAGGACCTGTGTTATGAAGAAAGACAGGAGGAGATAGTGGATCACATGGTAAAAATGCTCAAACAAAGAGAGGTGCCATTCGTTAAGGTACAATGGACTAATCATACCACACGAGAAGCAACATGGGAGCTAGAAGAGGATATGAGAAAACGATACCCTTATTTATTCATAAGTAAGTTCATGTTCTTTACCTTAAATCAAGTTTCGAGGTCGAAACTTCTTGAAAGGAGAAAGAGATGTAATACCCTGAAAGAAAAAAAACGATAGTTGAATACATCTATACCCACTTCCACCAAACCCCTCCACTTCACCCGACACCACCTCATGAATCGCACTCAAGGAAAAATAATGCAAAGAGACTTATGGTGGAGTATTTCCTAACTCTACTACCTTCACCATCATTCTAATCCTCTCCATTTCTTCCTCTACAAAACAGACGACCTCGACGCAGCATCACCCATCGCCCAGGCAACATCTCCATTTCAGTTCAACGACGTTAGGGAAAGGAAGAAGAAGGTGATACTAATATGCTTTTTGGTTTTGTCAATTTGGAGTTAGTATTTCTTCACTGAGCATAATATATAGGCAAAATAATATCATAGAAGGTGGGATTTATTTTTCCAAACCTCTGCTTCTCTTTGCTAAGCCGTTATCTCTGGAATACATACATGTAAAATCTCTAGATATATGTGGGCTAAGCATTTAGCTGAGGGGTGAGTGAACAATTGATCTTCTTGCTTTTGACAGATGCCCAAGTTCTGGTTTAGAGACTACAGGCCTCAGCAAAAGAGATTTTAGCCACAGGTTCTAAAGGAATGGACATGACCATATTTAATAGAGAGAGTAGATAGTTGCTTATAACAACTTTTCACTGAGAATTTGCAGAGCTCGGATATTACTTATACTATTTCCACTATTACTACGTTGTTGCTAGAAAGATTACATATGTACAGTTTTGGCGGCCTAAGGATGCTCTTTAGCGGTACGAGGTTGTTCGATATATAGCAGTCCTTCATTGATGGTCATCCGGATCAAATTTTTTCCCCTCTTCTTGGTATACAACTTAGTTAAAAAAGAGGGAAAGTGACATATATATGTGTGTGTATGGTCTCGTGTGTATGAGGTACAAAGGAAACAAAAAAACAAGGGGAAAGGGAGAGTATTTCATTGTACTTTCAATGTGTGTATACTAAAAAAAAGGAAGTACTATAAAAGGTAGAGCTTATTACTACAAAATGGAAATAGAAGTTAAATATGGTATTTGTTGTTGCTCTACCTTGTGATATAAATGACAAAGAGAAAGTATGAAGCCTAAAGTGTATGTTTACTTTAGATGATAAGGTTATGAGATTAAGCGGGTTATGAAATATGTGCGCATGTTTTGTATTAGCTTCAAAATGCTAGAGTTATGAACCCTCAAAATAGATAACTAATAAAATTATTAATTATTGAGGGAGTTAATAACTATGAGAATTGTTACGAAGCAGTGATGTTTGTGGTTTCTTTTGTTGTTTGCTTTGCAGCTCATTTAAGTATGTCTCAGATTCCATATTGGTAACACTGTGAGTTTGTCTTGTTTGGAATGGTGGTATCAATAGCAAGCCATAGCTTTGATGGATGCTTTTGAAGTATAAGACTAGGTGGATTTCGCTTTTAGTGTTGTTCGTGTCTCATGACACTCAAGTTTGATTGCGTAATATATTTGTGCTGTGTGGCAAAGGAGAAATGTTACAACCTTACATATACACATTTGTTCATATATTGTTTTGAAAAATTGATACACAGATCCTTATGGTTATGTTATGATTGTAGTCACGAACGTACAGGATTGACCTTGAGATTAATTTGTGAATTTCCATATTCGAAAGTATGACAAGATAATACACATGGTTACCTAAATGAAGTGTTTGGGTATACGTGACTTGATTTACATGATTGTTTGATCACGTACTTATATGTTAAATGAAAGAATAAAAATCCTGCTGTGCTGGAGTGTCTTGTATGAAAATAGCATGCTTAAAAAGGTAACGATGTAACCTGTAAAATATTATAGATTATAATTTCAGAGTATCGACTGTTCTTGATGTGTGATATCCTGTGTGGATCGATTAGTAAATTTTGTAACGAACTATTAACTTAGAAAAACTCCAGAGATCGTTACAAAATACGTGACCCTATGGGATATGATGGGATCATTTCTATTATGCTCAAGTATATTTTAATGAGACAAATGAGAATATGAACGTCGTGACAGTCACGTACTGTACATGGAAAGAAGGTGTCTGAGAATCCTGAAATCTTAAATATGAAGAAATTTCCGATGAGAATAATGGCGGGGAGAGTTACGGGTGAAAGACTAGCTAGGGGGCGGGTGAGAAATCCCCTTGCGTGCACGCAGCGGCATCACAAGTGATGGCCGTGTTTGGTTATCATTAAGTGTCTTGGGTTTACTGCAGCGACCATCTTGTTTGATTAATTGTTCCTAAGACCATACTAGGGAACAATTGGTGATTCTTATGGTAACTCTTTCTATGTTATTAACTTATAAAGTCCTTAATAAGGACAAAAAGCGAAGAAAGAAGACTTGAAATACATGAAAAGTCTTAATAAAGGTAAAAGGGCGATGAAAGAATAAAGACCAGCTAGGGGGGCAGGTAAGAAACCCTCTTTCGTGCACGGAGCGGCATCACAACAAGTGATGACCGTGTTTGGTTATCACGCCTTCAAAGGGATTTTGGAGCGACGATAACGTCACGTGTCTATCAGTCATTGGACTTAAAATCTTAGGACGTTACATGAAGTCGGTTGGAATTAGGTGAACTGAACCCCAATGCTTAGGAAAATTTTCAAAAAGACAACACACAAATCCTTGCTCAAATCGATCGATTGTTGTTAGCCTCTTTTTCGAATCTAGTATGATCATTCCTCAGAAACCTATCCGGATGATTTGTATTATTCTTCTTTGAGCAGTTTTTGAAATAGAAAACAAGAATTGTTGAAGCTCAAATATGCATCCAATCTTTTTGATCCGATCTATGGTAAGTGATTTCATGTTTTGGTTGGTCTTTCTCTCCTTTGGTTCTAAGTTTCCGGGTTCAATCAAGCTAAAAAAGAAGAAGAAGAAGAAGAAGAAGAGGAAGAAGAAGAAGAAGAATCTTTGCCTCTCTGTTTTGGATTCAAGGTTGTTTCGTCGTGCATGGGTGTTGTCTATCTTCTTCCAAAATCTTTAGGGTTTTGCTATGTTGTTAAAAGCTGCTTTTTGATTGCATCAATTGTGTTTGTTAACTAAGTTCGACTTGATTCATGTTTCCAAACGCAGCCCTGTTTTGTTTTACTGAACTGAACCCAAATGCTCAATCTATCTATTCTTTCATTTCATTATTGAATTTGGAAAATAGTGTTTGAATCTGGGCTTCTCTTGACTTGGTTAACCTATTATTATTAGCCGGTAAGTCGTCCTTGTTGGTTCAGAGCGTATACTATTCCCAAAGTTATACCTTGAGCCAAAGACCAGTCTTGTACCAAGTATTGTTTTTTATTTTATGGACTCTTGCAGATGCTATGTTAATAACCTGAAGCTCAATTTTTTTTATGAGTCGTTGAGCTGAATCTAACCTCTTTCCATGAAGTCCTGCTTGGGTGTCCAAGTCGTCTACGTTACCCACCTAATTTCCTAATGGTTTGTTCCCCAAGAAATATACTTTGGTCCATATTTCAAACTCAATTCTCTTTTGGCTCTTGTTGTTTTCTGTTCATCGATCCAAAATACATAGTGAATTTACTTAACGAGATCACATACTATTCCGGTATCTGCCTCTCTTTGCCGTCAAGTTTCACTTGTTGATTCCTGCTTCTTTCGAGTTAAACATAAGGAGGGTGTTGCCATGTTAACAGCCTATGACACATAAGCCATTCCCTGGAACAAATAAATTCATTATCCTCATCAAATGTTGTTACATATCCAGATTTTTAGCATACTTATCACCTACGGTACAACAAGAGCTGAATCTGAATGGAGTTCTGGAGCGAAATATGTCGTAATAGATTTGACGCTGCAATCAATAAAGAATTACTCTGGTACGTAATTATTTTGGTCTCTTATTTTCTTGGTCTTATTTCTTTTGATGATGAACTTGCTGAGTTTGACCATTTGATTAAAGCAGTCACAGGTTTGTTTCCTTGTTGACTTGGTGTGGAGCTTGTTATGGCCTCACTATGTTTTTCAAAGATTTCATGGTCTCTTTCCTCGGAGGTCAATCATGTTAGTTTAATTTATTTCTATGGGCCGATGTGTGAGTCAAGTGGACTGGAAATTGACGTGATTGAGATGATGAATATTGCCCTTTTTGTCGGAGGTGGAAGGAGAGTCATGATCTCCGGTTCAGATCGACAGATTCCACGGTTAACACCTTATGTGGTGTATAGACTTCGGTGCAAAGTCTATTGGGTCCTCGTGGATAGGTGTCAACTCTGCAGAGTGCACAAATGGTTTTGGGCGAAGTTTGTAATACTGGAAAATGTTTGATTTTTGAGTTACTATTGGTCTCTGGAATTCCTCATATTTATTGGCTCGTTGTGACAACGTTGGTTTATTGAGTACGGTTTTCTTGAAATGCTTTTCATTGCCCCTCTCGGCCATTGTAATTATTACTGAGGTTGCACTCATTTGTTTCCTATTTTTGTCTTTGTTTTTTTAAAAAAATATGTTTTCAGGTTAATGTGAGAAGGGTTGATTAATTGGAGCATGGAGCGGAAGCTCAGACAATTAAAATTATTGGATTTTATGTGTTAGGTTAATCGTGCTGACTGAGTTTTAATTTTGAGTCCATTTTTTCGTTGTAATATGATTTACAAGCTTGGGATTTGATTAGTATCGACCGAAGATTCTATTATTTTGTTAATTAGGACCTGTGTTGATCGGGGCATTACATTAGGATCTTCAATGTAGTTTTTGAGCTCTCAAATTCCATCATGATTTAACATATTATGAACATTTGAAATTTTAGGCATATTCATGTTGTTGCCCCTCGTTTGAATCATTGTACTTGTAGCTTTCCATCAGGTAATATACGCGTATCATTTGCTGTCCAATGTAAGAGAAAAGCCTCCACTGAATTTCTGGACATGTAATGAGCAGAAAATGAAAGATTTGGGCTTTGATGCACAGTGATACTGCATATATGTTTTTTTTTTTAACCATAACGCTTGTAATTTGCCTTGATACACTTGTTTACATCTGCCTAAGAGCCTTCCAGTCCTGTTTACTATTATAAGTGTGACTCAGTTATTGTTATTTCTTCTACGAAGGTTCCAAAAATGGCTCCAGCCATTTACCGGCAGCTAATGTCTCATCCCTGGGAACATTAATCTATCGGGCCTGTGCTGCTTGCTTCATGGAGGTAACAATTTCTATTTTTCAGATGTTTGTGTTTTTTTTTATATTTCATTATGATTACATAGTTCTTAAACGTCCGCTGGTGATGTCAATCAGCTGCATATGATTTCTCCATATTTTGGGCCTTATATTGTCATGTGTAATAAGTTGCAATACCCTTATACATTCATGTCCTTTAATATTAGCTCAATAACAATTGTCAGGGTGTCCATGGGCTTATTGAGATCATTATGCCATGACAAAGTATGCGTCTCCATGCATTACGAAGCAACTAAAATTTATATTATATTTGCAATGCTATCAGTTGTGTATATTGTTTGAGTTAAAACTAATTGATTAACTATGAAATTATTCATAAGTCTATTGACCATTCTATTATATATACATATTCTATGACTAAAAAGGTCAATCAAAGGAGTAGTATATTTCTGTATTCATTTTTATCCCCTTTTTGATTTCTTTTTGTCCCGTTGTTACTCATTGCTTTATTTACTTTGAAGCTAGTTGCTAAATAGTGGAGGATGAAATACAGCAGCTTCACGCCAGCACTGCTACACTGCTCCTCAATGAAGTTGATGGTTAGTCCACAGATGAATCCAATACTCAAAACCGCTGTCACATACTCTTCTCCAAACCCCAATTCCAATTACCTCAAGGGTCATATGCTACTCTCTGTACTGCAATCCTGCAGTAACATCTCTCAAGTCTCACAAGTTCATGGGCACATGGTAAAAACAGGATTTGACTCTGCCCATTTCTTTTTGAGCAAGCTTCTTGCGTCCTCTATCAAGGATGTGAACTATGCAGCCGCAGTTTTCTATTCTGTACAGAACCCAAACCTTTATATGTACAATACAATGCTTAGATGCTATTCTGTTAGTGATAGGCCCCAGGAAGCTTTTAGATTATTTGGTTGCTTGAGGGCTAGTGGTATTGATTTGGATCAGTTCTCTTACATCACCACGATTAAATCTTCTGCTCGTGCTTTGGCTGTCGGGATTGGTAGTTCAGTTCATGGCGCTGTTGTTAAAAGCGGGTTTGATTTGTTTGTGAATGTGAGAAATGCGCTCATGCATTTTTATTGCGTATGTTGGGAGGTTGTAGATGCCCACCAGCTGTTTGACGAATTACCAGAACGAAATGATTTAGTTTCTTGGAACACGGTGATGAGCGGCTGTCTCAGCGTCTCTAAGCCTCAGTGGGTTGTAGATCTTTTCGGGAGATTGTTGTGTGCCGACTTGAGATGCAATGTGAACACGGTTGTCAATTTGCTCTCCGCTTTTGGAGAAATGAGAAATCATTACGGAGGGGAAACGGTGCATGGGTACTGCATCAAGATTGGAGTTTCCTTGGAGTTAGCGGTGGTTACGGCGTTGATCTCCATGTATGGTAAAACTGGATACACTGATTCAGGACACCGAGTTTTCAATGAGATCTCACAGAAGGATCTGATAATATGGAATTGTCTTATTGATGCATATGCCAAAAATGGGAATCTGAAAGAATCATTGTCATTGTTGAGGCTAATGAAACTTGAAGGAGTAAAGCCTAATTCTTCTACAGTGGCAGGGTTGCTTTCTGCTTGTGCAGGTCGTGAAGCTGGTGCCATTGGGCAATGTGTTGCTGATTTTGTGGAAGAAGAACAGTTACAATTAGATTCTATAGTTGGAACGGCACTGCTAGACATGTACTCTAAATGTGGTTCCCTAGAGAAAGCTATTGATGTGTTCAATGTGATGGAGAGAAAAGATGTCCAAACTTGGACCGCTATGATTTCAGCGTATGGGGCTCATGGGCATGCTAAAACTGCAGTTGGACTTCTTTATAAGATGGAGGAGGAAGGATATCAGGCCAACGAGGTCACATTCTTGTCAGTTTTAAGCGCTTGTAGCCATGGTGGCTTGGTTGAGGAGGGAATGAACTGCATTTATAGGATGGTCAGGTTATATGGCATGGAGCCTCAAGTTGAACACTATGGCTGTTTGATTGATCTCCTTGGTCGGGCGGGATTGTTAGGTCATGCACTCAACTTTATCACCAGCTCGCCAATCGTGGTAGATGCCACAGTTTGGCGAGCACTGCTTGCAGCTTGCAAGTTACATGGAAATGTTGAATTGGCAGAACAAGTGAAGAGAATCCTAGCAGAAAGATATGATGAGCACCCTACTGATTCTATCCTTCTGTCAAATACTTATGCAATGGCAGGTAGACTGCCGTATGATAATAGAACGTGGCAGAAAATCGGAGAGCAAACAAAGTTAGAAGAGCATCGTGAAAACAAGATAGAGAATGTGGTCAAGGAGGTTGGCTGTAGCTCCATTGAAGTGGCTGGCGGTGGATGATCTTCTCCTTTAAAAATGACAGCGGCCTACTTCCAATGTGGGACAAAACTTGAACCAGCTCATTCTTCAAAAGGTTTCTCCATTCTTTCTAAGCTAAGCGGGCACCAGTTCTCGTGAAGTATCCATAGGTTTACGTAGATCATTGATTGGATATTTCTATCAGGTTTGTGTCTTTGGTCCTCTGGACTTTCTTTCATTCTGTAATCTTAGTTTGGTTTAAGGAATAAATCATTAGACATCGTATATGTAGCTTTAAGGTTACTGACTTGTAGCGCTTTTTGCAGATGCTATGAATCAGAACCCCCGTCAGCGCAATTAGAAGAGGACACATCATTTTGTGGACTGTTGCTTCAATTATTGGCTGTTTGGTGTAGAAACTTGCATTGTTGGAGATTCTTGATAGCAAACCACTTCAATATCTTGCTCGAGTTTCATTGCTGTCGGCAGGTGATTTCTTGATTTAAGGCTGGTATATTGTTGAAAATGTGCAATGAATTTGTTTTCGTTGAGCTCTGTTGACTAAAAAATATTAAGTGCAGATCCATGTCTTTCTCTTAATCTTTGAACTCTGGTAGCACGTTCTGTTGTTCTCTTTTTCTTTTGGAATATGTGCACTTCCCTTCCTTCCTTCATCGTTTCACCAGTGTATTGCCCGTGTCGTCACTTCCTACTTCATTGCTAGTTTGCTCTTCGGCTCAGCAATCAAATTGCAAATGTGGTGATCTGCTCCGTTCTGTTTTTGTCTGTTTTCTTCTCGTCGGCTGACATGAGGTACATATGAAAATGAATAAGAACCTTTAAGATCTTTCAAAGAATTTCTCACTTAGAATTGATGCTATCATAGTTCCCTCCGTGAAATATAGTTCTGGCTGATGCGGAGAATGACATGAAGATTTTTTAGATCTTATTTTCAGTAACTTTTATATTTAAGTTAACTTCGTTATTCCTTGTTTCCCCTCAGTGTTTAGCCAAGGCAATATCACACATTCCTTATAATACACTGAAGGGAGTAAAGTGCTCAAGTTATTGGATAGTGCAGAGTGACGTGTTCCCATCTGAGGTGCTCAGGTTATTCAGTATGAGGGCGTTCGTGCATTATACAAGTGATTGGTGCCAAACTCGGTCAAGGTGCGACGAATACTGAGAAGCAGAATTGAGTGCACGTTGGATTTTGTGACTCTGGTTTTAATCATGATCGTTACCCTAAATTAATGTAATTAATTTCATTGTATATGCTTAAGAATCTTGAAAGCCTGAACATGAAGAAAGTGTTGTAAATGACAATGACTGGGAGAGTTACGGGTCTGGGCTAGCTAAGGATGGTGGGAAACCCCTTCGCGTGCACGCAGCGGCATCAATTGAAATATAATTTAGTGGTCGTGTTTGGTTATTATTAACCGTCTTGGGTCATATTAGGGAAGATATTCTTGCTGTAATTCCTCCCATGTCAAAGTCACGAGAATCAATATGATATGACAAAACATGTCATTAACTTGTAAAAGTCATGAGAATTGTCATTAACTTATAAAAGTCTCGAGAATCAATATAATATTACCGAGCGTTAAAAATTACGAGAATCAATATAACTTGACATGAATTACATGAAGAACATGTCATCAATCTGTATAACCTGTACAAGCAATATAACTTGACTTGAAATGCATGAAGAGCCAAGGATTAATCTGTTTGACTTGAGTTATTATCCTGTATGTATTTATATGTTTCTATTTGGCATATGATTGCTCAGTGTCACTTGCATTGCATCTTGTTTGTGCATGAGAAATGCATGATATAATAAACATGTCGGATTCCTGTAATGGACGTGTATCCTATATTACTGGGCTTTCGAGCTCACGGTTACGTGTTCGTTTCAGGTAATAAAGAATCGTGGAAATGATCATTACATAATGATGATGATTAGGTTATGCTTTTTATAACGTTTCGTCGATATTTCCAGACGTACGATTTTCATGTGATTTAAATGTTTCTGACAGGTATTGAATAGAAAATCTTGAGACGTTACAATTCTGCTCACGGTTAAAACCGACTGGAGAAATTTCAGCAATCAGTAAGTAGCTATAAATTAGCAATAACGTTCAGTGATTGTGCTACGTCTGTTGGGCTTGAAGGAAAATGTAGTTGTGAGGACAGTTCTTAGAGGAAAATACACTGACAATTGGAGAATTGTGTTAGTAACTTTGAAATGTTTCATCAGGAAATCTAGTTGAGATCCAGAATTTTCCTCAATTTTGAATATAAACGTAGTTCTAGTTCTCCTATTGAATCTCTTTGTTTCCACAACATGAACTCAGGTGGAATGAGACAACAGTATTTTCGAGATCAGTGGTGACAGCCTAGTTGATGACAGCTTGATAACAAATCGTAAACCATTGTCAGCTATTAGAGGACGATATTTACCTATATATCGAATATGTCTTACTTGAAGGTTCGATTCTTGATGGAAGTAGCCTTTCGTTATGTGAGATAATTAATGATGGGTACATTTTTCTCTTATGTTCCCACTTGAACTGGGAGTAGCTCTTAAGTCTAGTAAGTTTTTAGACCATTCGTATTAGTTTTTATATTATTATGGCTATTTGCAATGTTACAGTGTATCAGGAATTACTTTTCTTCACAATGCATGCAACGACTCCTTCTTTGTAGATTCTCGAAAACCATTTAAAGAAAAATTGAATTTAGAGATTTTGGTGGAAAGAAATGGGCAAAATTTATTCCAAATCATTGGTCGAATACTTGAATTAAAGTTAAATTTGTTTGGATGTGATGGAATAACAAATCTAATCAACAAATCTTTTCATCAAAGATCTTAATATGAAAAGTTCTAGAAGAGAAAAAAAATAGTGATAAAAAAATTAAAGAGAAAAATTGATTTCAAACTATAAATTTCGATATTTCTTAGATTAATTTGTATACGGACTAGAGAAGAGCTTTCTCAAAATCCCGAGCAAGAAATCAACAAAAGAAGATGAAGATAGAATCGATTTTAGATGTGTAGATGAGGATGAAGATTAGCAGTTCAATCGTTGAGTAGTTCAATCGTTGAGTGGATAGAGGAAAGGAAACAATTTGAAAAGAGAAAATCATCACTCCTATTTTTTGGTTGACATGTCCAATTTTCATTGGTTGAGGGGTTCAAAAAGTGATTTAGGGACATGTGAATGGCTCCCAATGTCTAGAGAACCAACCCAGGGTTAGGGAAGTGTTGTGGGGAAAGGAAAGAGATGAGGAAGCCATTGCGGCTTCCCTCGAAATCTTTATAATTGAAGATGGGGAAGAGGATAGAGATCCATTAAAAGTGCTCTTTATGTGGTGAAAATGGATCCCTAGCCATAAGAAAATGACGAAGAGAATTTTTCCTTTCTAGCAAGTTGAATATTTGCATCATATCACTTTGTCTGCATCTTCATTCTATATTCTTTCGAATCAGAGTCTTTTCTTAAGCAAGGTGTCTATTGAAAACTAGATGATGAATTTCTTTTACCGCTGGTGGACATTCCGTTCTTCCCTACTTTTAGACATTGCGATAATTCTGATCAACTTTTTTGTGATGTGCTTTTATAAGTAGTTCTCAGAAGTTGCTTTGATTGTACTTGCTGGCAATTCTTTGTAGCTAGGCCTAGTACTTATACGAAAAAACGGGTGCTTTACCTCTGTTGAGGATATGTGTGAGCAGGTTTACCCACATCGATCATGGCGAAACAAAAAGAGTAGAATATATATATGAGGAACCCATAACCCATTAGCTTAGGCTTTTGGGTTAGTAGCTGGGCCCAGTCTATATGTATATTCTACTCAGGTCCGGTTTGGACGTGGTTTCTCCCCTTGGGCTCTCCCCAGAATCCTAACAAGTGGTATCAGAGCCCATGGTTCGTTGGGCCGGGATGTTGGGCCAGGGATACGCAGATAAGGATCCCCTGGTGCGTTGCGTTGCTGGTCCGCTGAAAGCGCAGAGAGGGTTGATCAGGTGCGTAAGTGGCCCAGTCCAAGTATATGGGTACCCCTTGGGCTCTCCCCCGAATCCTAACAAGTGGTGTCAAAGCCCATGGTTCGTTGGGCAGGGATGTTGGGTCAGGGATACGCAGATAAGGATCCCCTGGTGCGTTGTTACTCAGGTCCGGTTTGGACGTGGTTTCTCTCCTTGGGCTCTCCCCCGAATCCTAACAACCTCAACTAAAAAAACTATGTGTTTTCTCTCGTAAAAAACGTGAATGATTCTCTTTTTTTGATGACAATGACAAGAATAAGTGGAACCAGACGGACCACTGCCTAGTTTACATTAGATTTAGAGATAGGTTTAGGAGTTTAGGAAGAAACATGCGATTTAGTGACATGCAACATATATTAACTATAATGAGTGTAGGATCACAGGGAAGCATTGGATCATTCTAAGCCGTTTTTTTCAACTTGGAACTGTTTTCATTCGACGCACTCCATGTGGGTGCAGTCCTTATTCCTTTCCCCATCTCCGGTGCACCTTTTAGTGTTGTTACGACGAAGGCCCGTTGATTTTATAGTCAACATATCGGCTGGATTCTTTGTTACGACAATCTTAATCACCTTGACATCCTTCATGTCCAAACAAAATAATATCGGATGTCAATAAGCTTAGTCCTCTCATGATGCATCTGGTCACGGATGAAGTGAATGGTTAAAGAGTTATCAGAATGAACTACTATAATCTCTTGCTAGCCAAATTTCTCAACCAAATCACTTCCTTTATGGCTGATGCAACAACCATGAACTTTGTCTCCATAATGCTCAAAGCCACTGTATCCTACAAAGTTGCCTTCCAAGACACAGGCCCACCACAAAAAGTAAAGACATACATTGTAAGTGACCTTCGACGATCCAGATCTCCAGCATAATTTGAATCTGAGAACCCCTTAACATCGTCAATGTCTCCACCTCGTCTTGCATCGTAGACGAGGCTTAATCCCTAAAGATCCACTTCACAGCTTGTCAATGACCTTTACTTGGTCTACTCATATAACGACTCAGCTGACACTGCACTGGCATAGCATACATCAAGGAACCAACTGCATTCGCATATGACACTGAGACCATACTCTTCATCTCGACCTCAGTCTTCAATGAGAGCTCCAAAGATAGCTTGAAGTATGCTGCTAAGGGAGTAGAGATAGGTTAATATCCCATGCTTTCTATCCCAGTCGATCTCCATGCCCAAGATCTTCTTTGCTGGGTCAAGATCCTTCATATCAAACTCGCTATTGTGTTGCACCTTCAACCTGTTAATCGTCTCTTTGTCTTTACCAGCAATCAACACATTATCCACATACAACAAAAAAGATATACTTGACTGCTGATGATACACACACTGATCGTACGAGCTCTGTGTGTCTCCAATGCTTGCCATGAAAGTGTCAAACCTATGATACCACTGTCGGGACGATTACTTCAATCCGTAGAATGATTTTGTTCAACAAATAAACTCGGTCTTCCTTTCCTACTAATGAAAAAACCCTTTGGCTGGCGCATATAGATCTCCTCTTCTAGCTCACCGTGTAAGAACATCGTCTTCACATCCATTTTGATAGGAATGTGCAATCCCTCCACTTGTATAGAAATTGATGAAAAAACCTTAGGAGTATTAGGCATGATGTTGTTATTGTGCTTAGGCTGGAAATTTAGGTTGGTAGTTGCAGTCTAGGTCAGATGCTGGAGAGTAGACGACCACAGATGGAGAGCATTGTATGGGTTACCAGATACAGACTACTACAAAGAATTTCGACTAAGCAACTAAGACATACATAGACGACAAAAAACTTATAAATGCTTCATGATCTAGGATTAAACTTACAGACGAGGACCAACACAACAATGCATTGATTGCATCAGATCTGGGTATAGACGAGATTGTAGGAATGACTGGGTACAAATGAGGTCTCAACAATACTGAGTCTACGTTGAGATATAACAGACTGGATGCAGCAGAGATGGTTGCTGAGGTTGTGTCAGAGGTCTAAGGTTCAAAGTGTGACAGTACGAGGATCTAAAAATGATGAGCTGTCAACATTAGTTGAGGTTTACATGTGACCAGCTGTCATATCAGATCCTGCACATAAGTCATGGATTCATTCCCTCAGCCATAAAAGGGGATCGAAGAAGCACAGTGAGGAATCTGTGGAAGACGAATCTGTGGAAACAAAGCTATTGCCAACAGAAGAGCAGCCTGTACTACTAAACATCAAGTTTTCACCATCCTCTTCATTTAGAATGGTGCAAACTTGGGCATATCCACTATCTATAGGTTTTCCCAAAGGTCTACTCTAGAGTGGTACATCTGACAATCTGATGATACCCCAGACTACAGGCAGGAGTCTGAGGCAAGCCCTTGCAGACGTCAGAACGACACCAATCCATGAAAGATCATCCTCTACTACAAGAACATCAGCAAGGATTGAACCGTCTGCACATCAAGAGTCATCTCTATAAGAAATTATAGTGGAATAGAGACTTAGACCACTGGATTAAGAAGTCTACAACATGCATCAATGGACAAGAGGTACATTTAAGGAACTCCTTCGCAGTCTACAACCAGTTGCAAACGAGTTGGAAGTTGAGAAGACTACTAGGGCCAAGTGCTTTGAAGACTTTCAGGGAACTCTTTCCAACATGGCTGATGGTCTTACAGATCAAATACAAAGGGCTAATGTCTTAAATCTTCAGCAGTACAGGTTCAGCTCCTCCAACCTGAATAAGCTAAGGGGACAACATTCGGTTGATCTGCGCAAACTCCAAGCATATCCTGGTAAGCCACTCAACAACAACTTTCATAGCACATCCGTAACAATGACACTGGGCTTGGATTGCTGGAAAACAAGTTTCAACTAGAAACTGCCAAATTCGTAATTGCTCAACAAATAACCACCTCTGAACTCAGAGCCCTAAGAACTGCAATCAAAGCCCTTACATATGCCATCAATGTTAACAAAAAGGGAGAGAAGATAGCAGAGAAAAGAAAAGAAGCAATAAGGCTTCCTGATCAAAGGACAACAGAGAAAGTTATGGCTTGGGAAAAGACAACATGGGTCAATCCTCACATGATAAAGCCGGCTTAGGTTATAAGGACTGGTTGAATAATCTTCCATATTTAAAAGTGAATGATAGTGTTATCACCAGTCCGAAAAGGACAAAGTAGACCTCTGCAAAAGTCTTGCAGAAGGGTGACGCTAGCTATGTGACAAAAACTGTGTGACATAACCTGCTTTTCATTAGAACATAACCTGCAACCAGCTAAGTAACGAAAACTATGACGTCTCATTACTCACGATTCATGCCAAGTAAGAGACAAAGTCACACAAGAAGTCAAACTGATAGGAATCAGAAAGAGAAGCATTTATGTAGTAGACTTTAGCTTATCACAATTAGAACAAATAACATGTTTCTATACGAGAGATACTGAAGATACAAACTGGCTATTGCACAAGAGATTAGCACACTTAAATTTCAAAACTATACCCAGATTATCCTCAGAAAATCTAATGAGAGGTATTCCTCAAATAAAATTTAGAAAAGATAAGTTATGCAGACCATGTCAAGATGAAAAGCAAACCAGAGCAAGTTTTAAATCTCTAAACTCATCAGAATCATGTAGAATTCTGGAGCTATTGCATATGGATCTTTTTGGTTCAGTAGAGGTAGAAAGCTTAAATAGAAAGAAATATACCCTGGTTGTAGTAGATGATTATTTAAGATATACATGGGTAATGTTTTTACACAAAAGAGTGAAACTTGCAGTCTCCTAACTAGAATCCTAAGACAAGTTCAAAATGAAAAAGACATTGAAGTAATCACTATCAGAAGTGATTATGGTACTGAATTTGACCAAACAGGAGTAGATGTTTACTGTAATGATCATGGGATAAAACATAATTTTTTAGCACCTAGAACACCTCAACAAAATGGTGTAGTAGAAAGGAAAAATAGGACACTTATAGAAGCAACGAGGACAATGCTTTCTGATGCAAACTTACCAAAAAGTTTCTAGGCAGAAGTAGTAAACACTGTGATAGGAATGTGCAATCCCTCCAATTGTATAAAAATTGATGAACAAAATTTAGGAGTATTAGCCATTATGTTGTTAGTGTGCTTAGGTTGGAAATCAAGTACGTAGTTGTAGTTTAGGTCAGATGTTGGAGAGCAGAAGGCCGCAGATGAGGAGCATTATGTGGGCCACCAGATGCAGACTACTACAGAGGATTTTGACTAAGCAGCTAAGGCATACATGGGAAACAAAAGACGTGTAAATGCTTCAGGATCTAGGATTGAATTTGTAGACGAGAACCAACACAGAATGTATGAAATACAACAGATCTGGGTACAGACGAGGTTGCAGCAGAAACTGATGCAGGAGAGGTCTCACAGTACTGAATGCAGACTAAGATGTAGCAGAATAAGTGCAGCTGAGATGGTTGCTGGAGTTTGGGTCAAAGGTCGGAGGTTCAGATTATGACAGTACGAAAATCTGAAGTAGGTGAGCTGTCAACATCAATTGAGGCACACATGTGACAAGCTATCACATCAGATACAGTACATAGTCACGGGTTCATTAACTTAGTTTATAAAAGGGGATCATTGAGGCTCAGTGAGCAAGACTATTGAATGAGTGGTTGAAAGATAAGTGTGCAAAGCAATCAAAAATTCAAAGATTACTACAGTGAGTTGAATCGAGAAGAACATTGAAGAGAGTTCACTAGTTTGTAAAGAAGAACAAAACTTGTAGCAGAGTCTAGTTATTGGATCTGTGCAAAGATATGGGTTCTTCATCTTTTGTACAGGTTAGCCAGCTTGTAAAAAAGAGGTTGTCTTGTAAGCCACAAACGCGAAGATAGTAAACTCACCTCTTGGCTGGACTAAACTGGTCACCAAGAGAATACTGGGCAAAGCTCTCGTTTATCAATTGATAACGAGTGTCTGAACGAGTATAAATATTATGTTCTTTAATTTTTTTTATTACTTGATATATTTAGAACTATTAGAAATTAATCATTATAGCCCAACGAGACAAACTTATAAAAGTTTGAGTCTTTGCTGCAGACTACTGAATCTCTACTGCAGACTACCTGAGTAGTTTGCATTGAACAGTAGTCTTCAAAGTTCTTAAATCCGCTACATAAAAGAAAATATTTTGAATCAACCTATTCACCCTCCTATAGATTGAATCTTTAGACCTAACAATTGGTATCAGAGCCTGACTTTCCAGACCTAACAGTTTTTGGAAACAAAAAGGTCATTCTTTTAATCTGCAAAGAAGTTACTAACGATTCGTTTTTGTTGAGAAACTATGGCTCCATCAAAGCTACCTAAATGCCCCAACAGCGGAGAGCGACCTACATGTTTGTTTGACAAGTTCAATCATTGGAAGCTGAGGATGCTTGTACCCTTGGATTCCATAGATGAAAGGATGCAAGACATCATCATTGATGGACCGTACATACCAATAATGCCAGATCCAAAGGATGCAAACAATGAAGTAAAGAAGCCAAAGTAACTTTGGACAAGGGATTATTGGGATCTGGTACTCGTGGACAGAAGAGCAAGAAACCAGATGTTCGAAGCTCTGGACGATGACATGTTTGAAATAGTGGTTCACAAAACCACTTCAAAAAAAAACATGGGATCCTTTACTGCTCAGAAACGAAGAAACCAATGCAAAACATAGATTTGCACTAACAATATATGTTCGTTATGTTCTTTAGGAGCAGAGTGGTATTTACCTTACCTCTTTCAAATTTATTTTCACAAAGAAAAGTTAAGAGGGTTTCATACCATGCCCTGCCCTATGTTTTAGCCCATATAATGTCTTGTCTAACCTATATACATGCTCTTGATATTCATAATCTTCAAAACCAGGAGGTTGTTCAACATAAACTTCCTCTTGCAGCTTTCCATTTAGGAATGCATTTTTTACATCCATTTGATAGACTTTAAATCCTTGATATGCAGCATAGGTAAGGAATACCCTTATGGCTTCTAATCTTGCTATAGGGGCAAAGGTTTCATCAAAATCAATCCTTCTTCTTATGAGTAACCCTTAACAATTAATCTAGCCTTGTTTCTGATGATTGTTCCATTTTCATCAGATTTGTTTCTAAATACTCATTTGCAGCCTACAACTAGATAGTTTTTGGGTCTTGGTGTGAGATACCATACCTTATGTCTTTCGAACTCATTTAGTTCTTCTTGCACATCATCTTCAGCTTCTTTAGTATAGAAACATATTATTTGCTCTAACTGTGATGAATCAAAATCTAATGCATAAATGTTTCCTTTTCTAATTCCTAGTAATTTGACTTTTTGTGTGATTTTATCTTTTACTTGGCATGCATCATAAGTGAATGACACATCATAATTTTTATCACACAATTGACTAATGGATAACAGGTTATGTTCTAAGCCTTTAACAGAACCAACATCTCTAAAGATTAAGGAACATGTACAAAGGATTCCATAACCTTTACTTGTACCTGTCTTTCCTCCTTCAAATATGACAAGAGGTCTTTGTTCTTTTCTATAATCTTCAAGGATGGATTTGTTTCTTGTCATGTGTCCTGAGCATCCACTGTTCAAGTACCATATGCCCTTTTGTTTTTCCTGCAATGAAACCATAGAGAGCTTGTACATGGCACCCACTCATTTGGGTCCTTATTGGTTAGCTTTTGAAATCCACACTTGAATTATCTTCGTGTGGGAGTTTCACCATTCAAATGATTTGTGTCCAATTTTGTCATAGGTAAAGTAGTAGACCTTTGGTCTTATGCTCCTTAGTGGTCTACTCCACTTCGTTTACAACTATTGGCATGAACAGATGTGTTTCGAAATGGCTTTTCTCCAAGTTGTTCTGGAGAAGTTGTTCCATACTGAGTAGTTAGGTACATGCTGAGCTTCATAAGGCCTTTCTTTGAATTCCTTTTTAGAATTCTTTGCCTTCTGCTCCTTATTGTATTTATCATAAGCATGTACTGGTAGTTTGTTCCAACTCTTCTGAGGTTGAGCGATAGAGGTCTTACTTTGCAGTAGAGATCTCTCGAGCATACTGCTCTTACTCAATACTCTCGTCCACAAGAACAGCTCAGGCAGGAGCTAAGTTCACAGGGGTATACGAGAAAGGAGATAGAAGCTATTGAAACCAAACTTAGAAGGTTGCAAACTGGGTAATCTCAGGACACCTCTACTGCAAACACAGTGACAATAAGGTATGTTGCAACTAAAGCATTCACAACAACAATCATTCCAATCTCTAGTATAAGAATGGATTTGTATGTAATTGAAGCAGATCAGTCCTCAACTGGATAAGAGGATTGGGCTATAACAATAACCACAGTCACACAATTTCCAAAAAAGAAGGAGATTATAAAAGCTCTGCAGTCGGTCCAGGCCATATAAGAAAAGGTCCAAGAACAAAGAGCAAAGAGGGATGAGTTGTTGGGCAAGGTTCAAAAGAAAGAAATGATCCAGAAGTTCATCAAGCAGCACAAGCTCCTAATCAAGAGGGCATCCAAGGTTGCAAGGCCAAAGCTTATTCCATCAGGACCAACTAAAAGATACAGGATAAATCTAGATGCTCTAGGATAGAAATTGGATTAGTCGATGGCATAACAGAGGTAAAAATCCATCAACTCGTTCAAATTTAGAAAAGACCAACTGAACCTTATATCCTATTCAGTGGAGTTCTGCAAGACAAAGACTCAACACTCAAGACAAAAGGCATAGACAGGCACAACTACAACACATTGAATTTGTGTACACTCCTGAAGTGGAGGTCGAGTTAAAAAGGTTGGTAGATAAGAATATAAGGGCAGCAACATTAAAAACTTATGATTATCTATCAAGGCCAACAGTTAGGAGAACACAACCATCAAGAGACGATGATGGTGATGATGATTTTCAACACCTAGAAAGCCATGATAATGATGATGATATCATTGATCAAGTAGCTGAAGAAGGGATCCAGGAGGAATCAACAACAGAACCATTTGGTGCAGAAGAACCAGCAGTAGTGTCACCTGCAGCCAAATCCCAAGTAGCAGAGTCACCTGTAGTGGAGTCCCTAGCAACAGAGCCCACTCCCTCAGAAGAACCAGCAGTGCATAAGGAAACAGAAGAAGCAAAGACATCACCAATTAGAGATGCACCAGAGACTACAAAAGAATAAGTCACTGCAGACTACCTAGAGACCATAAAATAGGCAGAGTTCTCACAAGTTACAACACTTCACCTCACTTTTATACAGAAGATGAAATCATCATAGTGGAAGACAAATCTATGGAAACAAACCTATTGCCAACAGAAAAGCAGCGTGCACTACTAAACATCAAATTTTCATCACCCTTTTCATTTGGAATGATGCAAACTAGGGCAGATCCACCATCTATAGGTTTTTTCCACGACCTACTCTAGAGTGGCATATCTAACATTCAGATGACACCCCAAACTATAGCCAGGAGTCTGACTCAAGCACTTACAGACGTCAGAATCACACCAATCCACGAAAGGCCATCCTCTACTGCAAGAACACCAGTAGGGACTGAACCATCTGCCCATCAAGAGTCATCTCCATTAAAAACTATAGTGGAATACAGACTTAAACAACTGGATCAGGAAGTCTACAACATGCATCATGACAAGGGATGCATTCAAGGAACTCCTCAACAGTCTGCAACTAGTTGCAAACGAGTTGGAAGCTGAGAAAACTACCAAGACAAAGTGTTTTGAAGACTTCCAGGAAACTCTCTCCAACATGGCTGAAGGTCTTACAAATCAAATACAAAGGGCTAATGTCCTAAATCTTCAGCAATACAGGCTCGGCTCCTCCAACCTGAATAAGCTAAGGGGACAACATTCAGCTGATCTCCGCAAACTCCAAGCATCCTTGCAAGTCACTCACACCAGGCTTGGACTGCTGAAAAACAAGTTTTAACTGAAAAATGCCAAAGTCACAATTGCTTAGCAGACAACCACCCCTGAACTCAGAGCACTAAGAACTACAATCGTAGCCTTTAGATATGCTATCAATGCTTACAATAATGGGGAGAAGATAGCGGAGAAAAGAAATGAGGTAACAAGGCTTCCAAAGCAAAAGGCAATAGAGAAAGCTACAGCCAGGGAAAAGACAACAGAGAAAAAAACTACAGACAAGCTTAAAATAAAGTCAATAGATACACCAGAGGAAAAAAAATGACTGCAAAATGGCAAAAGCCTCATGGGACATCAAGCCACAGAACTTAGGGGGAGCAAACCCCACACAGATCTCAGAGGAAGGAGCCCCACACAGAAAGAAGAAGACAACACAGACCATTTGAGGAACAGTCACACAAGCGCAGCAAGGACAATGATCATCACAGATAAAAGGTAATACTCTTTGCTGCACATTAGTATAAGTAATTAGATTAAGTTAATTTTTTTTTTGAAAAACAATTAATTTAGAATGTTAGCTTGTTGTTTTACTTTGGATTTTTTAGCAATAATTTAGAGGGAGATTGATAAGAATGTGCAATCCCTCCACTTGAATAGAAATTGATGAACAAAACTTAGGAGTTTTAGCCATGATATTGTTAGCGTGTTTAGGTTGGAAATTAGGTAGGTAGCTAACTCAGTTGAATTTCCTTTCTCTGCAACACTATAGTTGTTCGTAGAAACCTTTGCTTGCAACAAGTACAAGGAAGACTCCTTGTTCCCTCTAGCCACAACTAAGGAACCTTTACTGAGTTTCCAAGAGCCATTTACAAAAGTGCTACAATAAACCTCATCATTATGCTTCCCAGTCGAAATCAAATTCAGATGGATATCTGGTACATGTCGACGTCGCTGAGAACTAGATTTGATCCATTGATAATCTCTAAGTACACATTTCCAACACCTATTACTTTGGTGAGGCGTCATTTTTCATTTTTAAAGAGCCAAAGTCCCCTGGTGTATAGGAATCAAAGATTTCTTTCTTTGACGTGATATGGAGCGAGGCTCCACTATCAATCATCCAACTCGTACCAATGCATGCTAAATTGACATTATCCTCATGACACGTAATAACGAGTCCATCGGTAGTAGTCGTAACTCAAGAATCGGTCTCAGAGTCTTTTCTTTCATTACTTCTAGCACTATTTTTCTTCTCTTGTCTTAGCTGAAAACAATTTTTCTTGATGTTGCCCATCTTGCCACAATGATGACATTTAATATTTTTCTGTCGCGATTTGAATTTGTTATGACCCTTGTACTTATCCTTTTGACCTCCTCCCCTGCTCTCACTCACTAAAACATCGGGACGAAGATCCAAGAGTTTTTCTTCTCATCTCCTCATTCGAGATACACTTCTGACAAAGTCCAAGGTGACAGCACCTTCGGAAGTTGAATTACTCAAAGCATACGAAAAGTCTCCCAAGAGTCTGATAAGGTACTAAGTAACCAAAGTCTTCGTACCACATCCTTAAACTTAATATTAATGACAGACAAGTGATCGGATATAGATTGACCATCCCTATATTTCAAACCCATAAACTATTTAATCAAAAATATTTTATTGTTGTCGGTTTTCCTAGCATATAAAGACTCCAATTTGCTCCAAAATTCTTAGCATCTGACTTCTTACTAATGTGATTCAACACATTATCATCAACAAACAGTCCAATGAAACCGCATACAACCTTATGCTCTAGGATCCATTCGTCATCCTGTTTATCATCCGACTTTTTATCACAGAAAACTGGTAAGTGTCATTGCTTAACATAAAGCAGATCCTCTATTTTTCATTTCCACACATGATAGTTACTTCCATTTAAACTAACCATCCATTAGGTACTAATTTCAATCATTTAAGAAAATCACATATGCTTTGATACCAGTTGTTGGGAAACGACGATAACTTTTCCGATTTGCCGAAACTTGTGAGGAAATATTTCAACCAACCAAAAAAAAATGCAATCCGATAAATCATAGACGATTTTAACACAAAACTTTTAATATGGAAAACCTCTCAAAATTTAAGGAGTAAAAATCACGGAACCGATCTCGGAATCCACCCAAATACTTCACTATGACGGTTTTGATACAAAACCAAGTTCCACTAGATACACAACCTAGATATCACCACAAATAAGAAGATATCCTTTCCAATCCCATAATAACGGGATTCACTTATACATAGTGAAGATCAAGAGCCAATAGTAAGAACACCAAGAAAACAAGGAAAGAAATAACAAAAACTTTTCACTGTTGTTCGGAACAGAATTTATGACTATACGAATATCCGATTAACAATCCAACCGTTGAATACGAAAAAAAGGATGTCATGTACATGCTCACCAAAAATCAGCTTGATCCAACCACGGATGACCCTCGATTGCTGATTTTCCTCGGCTGCGAAGAATAGCCTTCTTTTCACTTCTCCCTGTTTTTTCTGACTGTTTTGCTTTTTTGATAGTGTCTATTGTCTCGCCCGGCTTCTTTTTATGCTTGGAGCCTATGACTTCCTGAAATCAACTCAGTATTTGATTGGCTACACATATAATTTTCTTGGGTTCGACCAAGACCAATTCAACACACTACTCTGGGATGGAGGAGGGCTCTGGAGTGGAGGAGAACTCAGGGATGGAGGAGGGGTCGTGGGCAGAGCAGGGGATGGGGGCGGAGCAGGGATTAGGGCAGCAGGAGCACAGGATGGAGCAGGAGCCGGAGATGGAGCAGGAGTGGGGGCAACAGTCAGGTAACTCCAATGTGTCGGATTGTTGCTTTGTGGAGATGGAATATGCCATGGAGATGTTCGTCCAAGGCGCCTCCCTACCAGCACCATTCTCCTAGCTTCAAAGGCTTCTTGAAATCGGTATGACGTTGTTCTTCTAAATTTGGATAACAAGTTACATGCATCCCTGCCAGCATCTTTTTGCATCAATAAGAAAAAGATGCATGTAAGTGCTTTAGCAAGATACTTGACATAAGATTTGTGTTCAATTCTTAATTAAAGAATCTTTATTGGTGAAAACTTTTCTTTGTGTGAATTTTATAACTACGACAATAAATCCTATTTGGTGCAGCTAAATCCAAAACAAAAAAGATTAAATTCTGATGAGAATACTGCTATGTTCATCATGACTTACCTCGTTTCACCTGGGCAGGGCATGTAAACATTTAACTGTTTCGGATTTTAAAAGAAAAAACGTACCCCTTTGCACAAGAGGAGGAGCAAGCGATTCCTCGACACCAATTCGTACCAGCAGAATTACTAGAGTCGCTAGCACCAACTTCGGCAAATAATCCATGCTCAGTCCTTGCTTCTGTCGTTATAAGACTACATGTACGATCACGGATGAATTCTGAAAGGCTTTTCATTGTACCAACAAAAAGCTAGTACAGCAAAGCACCTATCTAGTATATCGGGAAAAGTTGGCATACCTTGAGAAAAACTTGATGAACTGTGCAAGTGCATCTCAGGAAACCAGATTCGCGCGCTATGCAGCATAAACTGAATCAAATCTGACTTGAAATTTAACTTATAATGCGGTCTTATGTCTTTCTTTGTAGCTCAAGCACTAACTTGATCGGTGAGGCTTCAAATTTGCAGATTGTTGCACTCACAACAGTATAAGGGCTTGATTTCGTGCAGCGAGAAGTTTCATATGTTCTTCAATGGATCTTCATATGCTATCAGTGGTTTGAGGACTATCATGGTAGAGGCCTTCTTGTTCACCTTGTAGGGTAGAAAAATGTACTAAGATGATGCCAGTAATTGAATTTTGTGCCCGGTTCATTTTTTTGGGTAGAAAATATGTACCATATTGATGACAGAACTTGAATTTATTCTCAAGTAATTAGAAGCTACTAAGTTTATGATTTGCCTAGTTGTATAGATAAATGACAGGGAAAGTACAAGAAAGAATCAAGAAAACGATCTTAAGAGGATTAAATGCAATATAGCTGATGGGTCATCTACAATAGCATCATGTTAGCGATATAAGGAACTAATGACCCCTACGCCACAGTATTAGAAATTTCCTCGAAAGCCACCGATGATTCAGAATATCACATCAAACACGCTATCCAGGAGCACAAGAACAATAAGACCTATGTAAATTTAAGCGGGATAACTTCTGGACGAAGATGAAGAGTGCAACTTCATTGATCAACCAATGGAAAAGTAATAACCTTCCGAACCCATTCAATCTCTTTTTGTCTCATAACCTGAAGAAGCTACTCCTAAAAGGACACAGAAAACATTATGCATGAAGAATGCCTATATATAAAATGAAAGATCTTTTCAGCCAGCAAAAACATCCCGTCGATCCGCTCTGCACTGGATTATGGCAGCTTCCAATGTCTGCTTCTTTTTTGTTTTTTTTTTTTTTTTCCGTCTAATATTCTTTTGATGTCTTTGTTTAATTTTTTTCTCCTTCGAGATAGCAATGTGCTCAGACTCCAACATAAAGATCATGCAAGTCGCTAGCTTTGTCATATGGCTTGATTTCTACAAGGATATACAACTGGGATATAGGACACCGTTCTCGTCTATGAGTTCGTTCTTGATTGTTGTCTTGATTCCATGTATAACCACAGTTATTCTGGATGGAAGATCATCTTGCAAATATGCAATTACAAAAGACTTGGTTATCTCTTGAACAACGTTGGTATTCCACCAGAGACTACTACTAGTTCTTTCCGAAAACTAGGTGTATTCATATAACCTAGCTAAGAATTAAATTTGCATCTCCTTATTGATTATATCCCGTTTTGTTTGAGGCGGGGTTTGTATTACGACTCTTATGACGAACACAGGTGACTAAAGCATAGCATTGCATAAGTAATGTGTTGATAGAGAAATAATCCACGCTTTATAGGACCTTTGTGCCCTTCTCAATGGGAAAATTTTCTGCGCCCACCAAAAGGAAATGCTCAATTGTTGCAGGATTCTACCATCTTGAAATAAAAAAGTGGTTAATTCTTTCCACGTCTGTGGGCTTGAAGGTCCAAAGTTTTGAAACACAAGTCTGTTCTAAGTTTAATTATGAATGGATGGAGTAATCGATTCAAATACGATAAGGGAAATGTTAGCAACTGTATCTGTTCTGTTAATTTTCCATAGATCCCTTTTTTTTTTTTTTTTTAAGGTTGATAACTAACCCAGTCCAATGGATGAGAAGAATGGTGTGAAAAAGTTCTTGCACAAGTAATAAATATAGAAGTTTGTATGCAACTCACTTCTTGCCATTGCAATTTAGCAGTGAAGCCAAGTTGGGAGCCTCAACGGAAAAGGTGCCAAATTACACCCTACATATTTAACACGATTCACCCTTAATTTTATCGTGTTTCTATGTATCGTTTCGACGTCTTTGTATTCGTATTTGTATTGATTCTAGTCTTATTTTCTATATTTGCGATCTTTGATACTTTGGTATTAATTGTAAGTGAAAACGAGAAATAGTATGGTCAAAGATGTTGAAATGAAGCGTGATCAAGTAAAGAACAAATCGGAGACGAAACAAGATAAAGCGAAGCTGGAGAACATGGTTTAGTATTTTCCCTGAAGCATCTCGCCGCAGTTCATGCCCACACCCGGGCACGATACCTCTTTGTCACCAACATCCAACCAGGATTCTTGATGAAGCGCTCGGGCGCAGCACTTACCCATGCCTAGACACGGTTATCAAAACCTAGCCATGCATCCAGGTTTCAGATCAAAACGCCCGAGCGCCTTGTTGGCCACGTCCGGACACAGGTTTCGAGAATCCTCCATCCCTAATTGCCTATAAATACCCCTTTCTTGTTCCAAATCACATGGATTCATCATCATACATCACAATCAAAAAAACTTAGGGCTACAAGGTGATTTTGAAGGAGGTGACGACAACGATTCCAAGGTGAACGAATCAATGTCGAGGGTCTTCATCATATCAATCCGGATTTCGTCTCGTGATCGGTTAAACATTCTTGTCTTGTTTTGATTATCGTTTACACTCTGATGATTTTCATGTACGCTATGTGTTTGTTGTATTGCCTTAGTACTCGAATCATGAACTAAACCTTCCGTTAGGGTTATGATGTAGTCGGATCATTGTATTGATGTCACTTTTATGTTGTTAATCTAGTTTTGACTTTTTTATGGTTATGGTTAATGCTTCAATAAATTGATCACTTGTTGTATAATCCATGATATGATTTGACTCCAAGAGGTTAGTATCGTATCGAGAACTCAACCATACACCCACACGTTGAATGCGAGATTGAGAGATTGCTTGCGTGATGTGCGAGATAAGATAGAAATCGCAGAATTTCATACTTATTGTAACGCGACGACCTCTCATCGAGAGATGTTAGAAGCGATATATGGTTTGACGTAGTCTAGGGCTCAAGAGAGAGAGAGTAGATACACCTCAGGGATCCCTCTATAACAACAACTTGTGATCAACTAATAAAATGACATAAAAGTGACTAGATCAATCAAAAGACAAAGTCGCAGCCCTAACTTTTTCCATATCTAAAATCCCGATCTTCGACATTTATGTAGGTTAGATTTTGATTAGCTTTGTTTAGTTAGTTACATCCTTAGTTTTACATAACAACCATTACATTTTGATTGTTTAACTAAGAAATACTATTCATATTTCAATCGCTAGATCTAAGTCTTCGAGGAATAATGACTCACATACTCACTTATTAGTTGTTAACGACATGTATATTTACGTTAACGTGATATACAAAGTGGCAAACACTACACTATATAATATCCAATTAGGATAACTGTAGAATTGAGCCCTTATAATCCTGCCTGAATAGTTATTTCTCACATGAATGCTGAAACAGAAAGGGCTGCCAAGATTCGATAGATACAATCATTCAAATCATGTCGGCCAATAAAACTCTGAAAGAATTTTAGTGATTTCACAAAATTCAAGATGCAAAACAAAATCGCTAGCGTTTATAATTATAATGTTCAATGTGTAGTAGATTACCAAAATCTTGCTTATAACAAGTTATCATAGCGGATTAAATTACGTCTCCCTCTTGATGTAAACCATTTAGGAAACTACAGTAGTGCACCATATATCATGTAAAGCATAAAAACGGAAATGACACGGTGTTTTTAACGTGGAAAACCTCCTCTAAGGTGAGGAGTAAAAGTCACGGGGTTGATATCAGAGTCCATCCAACTCTCCACAATATCCGAATAAAGAGCATATAAAGATTTTCTCTAGATCACACTACAGGTATACGGCAGTTATAAAGGTAACAACCTTGACACACAACAAAAGCTTAAAAAAGAGAAACAAGGGAAAAAATTAGCGAAACAAATTCAAGTCACATGTTGCTGTTCTGGTATGAATATCTCAACATAGAAGACTCCTGACACAAAATTCACCGTTGGATATAAAGAATCAAATGTCGTGTACCCGCTGAACAAATTTGAGGACAATCGGACACCAGATGAAACTCGATTTGCTGCCTTAAAGCTGACTACCCAAACCTATTTTTGAAAAAAAAAAAACACTGCCGAGACATACTGTGTCTCTTTTGTGTATTTTATAGTCTTCTTGCGCGCACACACATTGACTAAGCATAAATAATATAGGCAAAAGCATGAAAATATCTCTCGATAAACAAACCAAAAATATTCTACCCACTTAATATTAGGGCCTTCACATAAAAAATAATATTTAACCAACACAGTGTTGTGATAATGATTGGTCACACATGCTTCCAAAATACTTGAGTAGAACGGAGTTGGCATCATGAGTAGTTCACTTTCTGCTGGATATGTAGTTTTGTTCTCGGCTATGATTAATAATTTGGAGAAACAGCGGTAGGTTTTGTCCACCAAAGATCCTAGTATGAAAAATGTTTGCACATATGTAGAGCCTAAGATGTATGTGCTCTACAAATTAGGATATCTCCTATTTTTTCGTATCGGAAAAATTGCACATAATCTTTTAAATTATCGACTTTTTGTACATGACTTTCTCAATTTTGAAAATAGACATATGTCCCTTTCAACGGATTCTTTTATCAAAAAATATATACTTTCAAGAGGTCATGTGTCAAAAATCAATATTTTTTTAAAAATTTAGGAGGATAAAATGATTTTCTATCATTCAGGGATAAAGTGCAATCGTATAATAATTAAGAATTAAAAATTATTTTTCCTTTCGTATCTAAGAAAAAAGTTGTATATATGCATCAAGTATGACTATGGAGTATAGTTTCTTCCACAGCATGCAATACATGTAACTCCTCCATATTGCTAGCTTTTCTTAAGCAAAGGTGTTCTGATTGACCAACAAGTCATAGTCCCATATATAGTATTTACTCACAAACAGTGATCATGAAATACAAGAGAAAGTTAAAAAACCTCCATGTATTTGAGGACATAATCATTTTGAATGTAGTTTGGAAACACATAGACGAATATTATAATAGATTCTATTTATTTGTACATTGGCCCCTTAAAAATTTGGCTAGAACTATCCCCCAACCCAACAAAGAAAAGTAAAAACCGTCTAAAAAAAGTCATTTGCATATTTTCAAAGGTGAAGGGTGTCATGTTTGATTCAATTTCAGTTTTTTACGAATTTTTCAAAGGATTAAAAACGAATATTTTTTATGTTTAAAAAATATTAAAAATCTAGTTTCAAAAAGATAAAAAATGAAAACTAAGTTATAAATACTTTATCTAGAGAATAATAGACAATGGACAAATAAGGTGTTCGATTTGTCGTCAATCCAGTCTCATCCTCTGATAATGGAGCACCAAATAAAATTGTTTGGCGATGATGATTAACTCCTACAAATGGAGAAAAAGGCAAGTCGAATTTATTGGTCTTGTAAGTTACGTCAAAACTATAACGTCTCCGAAAAGCACATAAGAATCTCTTGATCTTCCATCTGCCCAGAATATACTTCTAAATGAGCCGTCACTTGCCAAGTCAACGGCAAAATAAAAGGATTGATCTGTTAAAGCTTTTTCTGTCAAATGCTTGACTATTCCGAAGCATTCCTTTCCCACATTATTTTTCCGCTTGGTCCGAAGAATGGTAGAACCCTGCTAGGAACTGAGATTAGCAATATTAAGCACCCACTTGATAGAAGTTGGTCTAAGACCCTCCTTGCTGAACATCTCTATAAGATTTTGACATGTAGCACTTGGGTGAAATAACTTATGAGATCAATGCTTCACCTTCTTTGATGGAGTTTGGATGAGAGGATGATTATGACAATCATTAAACAAATCAATGACCCAAACTCCATCTTTGGAAAAAGTTACTCGCAACTTTGCAAGACATCTAGTCTGCGTCTCCCTTCTTCGATAGCTTACTTGTAGTCGTCTTTTATCCTTCTGATTTTTGTATCCTTCCTTTTTTCATACAAATTATAATAGAAATATGCAATCCCTCCAATTGTATAGAAATTGATGAACAAAACATAGTTAGTGTGCTTAGGCTGGAAATTAGTTAGTAATTTGCAGTTTAGGCTAAATGTTAAAGAGCAGACGGGCACAGATGGAGAGCATTGTGAGCCATGGATGCAAACTATTACAGAGAATTTTAGCAAGACAGCTAAGACATGCATGAACAACAAAAGACTTGCAAATGCTTCAGGATTTGGGATCAATTTTACAGACAAGGGCCAACACGACAATGCATAAAGGATTGCATCACATCAGGGTGCAGACAAGTTTGCAGCAGTGATTGAGTATACATAGGGGTCTTAATGGTATTGAGTACATACTAAGTTGTAGCAGACTGGAGTGTAACAGAGATGGCCGCTAAGATTAAGGCAGAGGTATGAGGATTGATCAAATCGAATCTTTAAGCTATGGAGTGATAGTACGAGGATCAGAATTCAACTGTGGTGTCAATATCAGTGAAGAAGTCACATGTGCTGTTAACAGGTAGGCTGTTAACTTCAGGTCAAGTACAATCATTGGTTCATTCCCTCAACCTATAAAAGGGGATCAAAGAGCTGAAGGAACAAGGTGGTTGAATGAAGAATTGAACGTACAAAGTGTGCAAAAACAAATTTGGATTCAAACTGTTCATAATGAGCTGAATTGAAGACGAATAGAAAAAAAAGAGTTCACTAGTCTGCATTGAAGAATAGAAGCTGCAGCAGAGTCCAGCAAAGGATATGTGCAAAGGGTCTAGTTTCTTCACCTTTGACAAGTTGGTAAAGTTGTAAAGGGATTGTCTTGTATACCATAAAGAAGAAGATAGTGAACTCACCTCTTGCATTGATTACACTGGTCACCAAGGGAAGACTAGACTAAGCTGTAAAGATCATTAGTATATTTAAATCAAATATTCCGTTGTATTACAATGAAAAGTTTAAAACAATCTATTCATCCCCTTCTAAGTTGTACCTGTGGATCTTACAAATGGTATCAGAGCTTGACTTCAGACCTCACAATTTTGGAAAGAAAAGGTAATTTCTTTTGATTTATTTCTACAAAGAAGTTACTAATAGTTTATTTTATGAAGAAAATATGGTTCCTCTAAAACTACCAAAATGCCCCAACAGCATAGAGCCACAAGCATGCTCATTTGACAAATTTTATCACTCGAAACTGAGAATATTTACACATCTGGATTCAATAGATGAAAGAATGCATGATGTAATCACAGATGGGCCATACATGCCAAAGATGCCAGATTCAATTGATGTATCTAGGAAAGTGGACAAACCCAAATCCCTTTCGACAAAAAAAAGATTGGGATTTAGTGCTAGTGGACAGAAGGACAAGAAATCAAATGTTCAAACCTCTTGTTGATGATATGTTTGATATAGTGGTTCATACAACAACTGCAAAGGAATCATGGCATGCTCTACTGCTTAGAAATGAAAGAACAAATGAAATCAGAGAGAATAAGATGGATGTTCTGATGCAACAGTATGATTGGGTTTCAATGAGATTTGATGAAAATCTAACCACATTCTCTGAAAGATTCAATGTGCTCATCAATAATCTCAAAATTTTAGGAAATACTTTTGACAACAAAAAAGTCAACCTAAAGTTTTTGAGGTCAATTGGTGAAATATGGGGGAACAAAGACCACATCAATAAGAGTATCCAGGGATCTTACAAAAATGTCCTTGACACAGCTATATGGAGTCTTGCACACATATAATCTTGAAATTGAATAGAAGAAACAACTTGATGAGGTTAGAAAGAAAACCCAGGCCTTCAAAGCATAAGAAAAAATTCTGAGATCTATTGCAGGAGAGGAAAGTAATGACAAATTGTCTGTAAGTGAACAGGATATTTCAGAAGAACTTACACTAATAGACAAGAAGTTCAAAAAGCTGTTGAAAAAGAAAAATCTGAATAAGAACTTCTCAAACAAGGCCAAAGAAGCAGAGAAGGAAAGTACTACAATTATGGAAAGCCAGGGCACTATACGGCATAATGCAGATGACTAACACAAGAATTGTCATAAAGAAACAAAAAAGAATACAGCAAGGGAAGCCCTAGAATGAAAGAAAAAGGCAAGGCATATGATGCTAAAACTTGGAGTGAGATAGACTAAGATGATAAAGAGAAAATCTCAAATCCTCAACTCTGTCTCGTGGCAAGGAATGAAAAAAAACAACAGGTATTTGATCTTTCTAATTCAGATGCCTCTCTAGAGGAATTAAAAGAGGCTCTTCAAGAAGCCTTTGAGAACTTCCTTTTTAAGGAAAAATAAAGATAATCTACAACTGATTGTAAATCTCAGAGAGAATTACAATCTGGCATATGAAGAGATTGACATTATAACAAGTGACCTAGTAGTAGCCCAAAATGAGTTGACGAAATCAGATGAGAAGATAAAGCTTCTCAATACAGTAGTACAAACACTCACAAAGAGGAATATCGAGTTACAAGCTCAAGTACATACATGGAATGGAAAAACCCTGGATTTGCAAAAGATGCTAAATATGGGTCAATCCTCACATGATCAATTAGGAATAGGCTAAAAGGACTGGTTCAATGACCTTTCACACTCAAAAGTAAACGATAATTTCACAATCAGTAAGAAAGGGGTAAAGCAAATCTTTGCAAAAAGTCTTACGGAAAGATAAAGCCTCTCTTGAACAAGGAGAGCAGAGTAGTAAGGCCTCTGCTACTCAAATCCAAAGGGTTAAATACTTAGGCAAAGTACCAGAACGAACTGGTGCCAAACACCATAATATACATATGGCATGGAATCATAAGACTAAAACCAATAAGAGACCATACAGACCTAGTATGCACCAAATTACTCAGTATGGAACAAAAATTCTAATACTACATCGAGAAAAACATATCAGAAATCCGTCTGCACATGCAAGATGCAGCAGGGGGGGTTGGAAAACACTAATAGACCACCCATAGCAATAAGACTAAAAATCTATTGCTATAATTATGGTAGACCTGATCATAAATCTTTCGAATGTTGGACACTACACAAGAAAATTGTTCAAGTGAGGATGCCCAAAACTAACTAGTAAGGACCCATACTTGTGGGTACCACATACAAGATTTTTCAATTCTTTATTTCAGGAACAACAAGATGAAACATGGTCCTTAGACAGTGGGTGCTCAGGATACATGATTAGGAACAAAAGCATATTGAAAGATTACAGAAAAGTAGAAGGACCCCTAATCATCTTTGGAGGAGACAAGATAGGTAAAACTAAAGGTTATGGAATCATTGGTACACGTTTCTTAATCTTTAGAGATGTGGCTTATGCTAAAGGATTATAACATAATTTCTTATCCATCAGTTAATTATGTGACAAGAATTATGATTTTTTTCTTTACTTATGATTCATGTAAGTAAAAGATAATGACACCAATTAAGTCAAACTGATAGGAATCAGAAAATGAAACATTTATGCAGTAGACTTCAATTCATCTCAATCAGCATAAATTACATGTTTTTTATACTAAAAGTGATGAAGATATAAACGGATTATGGCACAAAAGATTAGCTTACCTAAACTTCAAAACCATAGCTAAGTTGTCCTCAGAAAACAAGGTAAGTGGACTTCCACAAATCAAGCTAAAAAAGGATAAGCTGTGCAAGTCATGCCAAGAAGGCAAGCAAACTAGAGCAAACTTCAAATCAATAAATTCATCAGAAACAGTTAGAATACTTGAACCACTGCACATGAATGCTTTTGGTCTAATAGAAGTTGAGAGTTTAAATAGAAAGAAGTATACTCTAGTTATAGCATCACTATTCAATATGTGCATGGGTAATGTTCTTGCACATAAAGAGTGAAACTTATAGCCTGCTAACTAGATTTCTAAGGCAAGTTCAAAATAAAAAGGGAAGAGAAATATTCACAATCAGAAGTGATCATGGTACTAAATTTGATCGAACATGAGTTAATGCTTATTGCGATGATCATGGTATCAAACATAACTTTTTAGCACCTAGAATAACTCAACAAAATGGTATAGCAGAAAGAAAAAAATAGGACACTTATAGAAACTGCTAGAACAATGCTTGCTGATGCTGATTTACCAAAAATCTTTTGGACAAAAGTAGTAAACACTGTGATAGGAATATGCAATCTCTCCAATTATATAAAAATTGATGAACAAAACTTAGGAGTATTAGTCATGATGTTATTAGTGTGCTTAGGCTAGAAATCAAGTAGGTAGTTATAGTCTAGGTTGAATGCTGGAGAGCAGACGACTATAGATCAGGAGCATCGTGTGAATCACAAGATGCAGACTATTAAAAAGGATTTTGGCTAAACACCTAAGGGATGCAAGGGTAATAAAAGACCTACAAATGATGCAGGATCTTGGACTCGGCTTGCAGACGAGGACCAACACAAAACATGCAGTAGATCTATGTGTAGATGAGGTTATAGCAGGAACTGATGTAGACGAGATTCAAAGTACAGAATACAGACTAAGGTATAATAGACTGGGTGTAGTAGAGATGGTTGCTGATGGTTGGGTCAAAGGTCTGAAGACAATCAAAACGAAAATTTGGGGTAAAGAAGGAGACAGTACAAGAATCTGAGGTAGGTGAGCTGTCAACATTAGTTGGGAAAACACATGTGACAAGATGTCACATCAGATACTGTACAAAATCACGGGTACATTCCCTGAGGCTATAAAAGGGGATCGTTGAAGCTCAGAGAATAAAGCTGTTGAATGAGTGATTGAAAGGCAAGTGTTCAAAGTAATCAAAAATTCAAAGATTATTCAAGTGAGCTGAATCGTGAAGAACAGTGAAGAAGAGTTCACTAGTCTGCAGTGAAAAACATAACTTGCAGCAAAGTCCAGTTGATTAGATCTGTGCAAAGATTTGGGTTCTTTATTTTTTGTACAAGTTAGCTAACTTATGAAAAGAAGATAGTGAACTCATCTCTTTTGTATATTAAACTGGTCACCAAGGAAAGACTGAAATAAGCTCTTGTTTATCAATTGATAATGAGTGTCTGAACTAGTATCTCTTTAATTGTTTTAATTACTTGATATTTAGAACTCTTAGAAACTCATCATCACAACCAAATAGAGACAAACTTATAAAGTTTGAAATCTCTACTGTAGACCCCTAAGTATCTATTGTAAACTATCCAAATAGTCTGTATAGAACAGTAGTCTACAAAGAATTTAAATCCGTTGCATAAATCCAAAATTATTTAAATCAACCTATTCATCCCCTCTAGGTTTAATATTGGACCTAATAATTGGTATTAGAGCCTCACTTATTAAAATTAAATTTTTTGGAAAGAAAAAGGTCATTCTTTTTATCTACAAAAAAGTTACTAACCGTTTTTTTTTTTGTAAAGAAAATATGGCTCCACCAAAGATATCGAAATATCCCAACATCGGAGAGCCACCTATATGCTCGTTTGATAAATTGAATCATTGAAAGCAGAGGATGCTTGTACACCTTGACTCAATACACAATAGAATACACGACATCATCACTGATGGGCTACACATTCCAAAGATGCCAGATCCAGTAGATGCAACCAATGAAGTAACAAACCGAAGGTCAAGAGAAGACTAGGAGCTGGTACTTGTAGATAGAAGAGTATAGAATCAAATATTCAAAGTACTTGATGACAACATGTTTAAAATAGTGATTCATACAACCACTGCAAAGAAGGCATGGGAGGCTCTACTACTCAGAAATGAAGGGACTAATGAAATAAGGGAGAATAAGAAAGATGTCTTGATGCAATAGTATGACTAGGTATCAATGAGATCAGATGAGAACCTGACCAGCTTTATGAAAGGTTCAATGTTCTCATCAACAATCTCAAAATCTTAGAAAAGACTTTCGACAATAAGGAAGTCAACCAAAAGTTTATGAGATCGCTTGGAGAGATATGGGGAACAAAAACGACGGCGATAAAAAGAATCCAAAGATCTTGCCAAGATTTCTTTAGCATAATTATATGGTGTGCTGCATACTTACAATCTAGAAGTTGAAGAGAAAAAACAAATAGAAGGCCAAAAATCTTAAGAAAAGACTCAACGAAAGGGCTTATGAAGCTCAATATGCACCCAACTACTTAGTGTGGAACAACATCTTTAAAACCACATGGAGAAAGCCAAATTTAAGGCAAATCTGCTCATGCCAGATGTAGTAGACAAGATGGAAAAACTGGAGCATACCACTCAAAACTATAAGACCAAAGGTCTACCATTATACATGTGGCAAACTTGGCCATAAATCCTTTCAATGTTGGAATTTCCCCAAGAAAATAATTCAAGTGTGGATTCCAAATACTAACAAATGAGGACCCATATAAGTGGGTACCTTGTATGAGCTCTCTATGTTTTAATGTAGGAAAAACAGAGAGGAATATGTTATCTTGGCAATGGATTCTCATGACACATGATGGAAAACAAATCCATCTTTGAGGAATACAGAAACGAACAAGGACCACTCGTCATTTTTGGAGGAGGAATGACAGGTACAACTAAAGGTTATGAAACCCTTGGTACAGGTTCCTTAATCTTTAGAGATGTAGGTTATGTCAAAGGCTTAGAACATAACCTGCTATCCATTAGTCAACTATGTGATAAAAATTATAATGTATCATGCAAGGTCCAAGTTTCAACCTAGATAGGGGTGAATAGGTTGTTTTAAAGATTAATCAAACTTTTAATACGGAATACTAGTTCTTTTCAGACCAGTGTTCTGTGTAGACCAGTTAGGTAGTCTGCAAATGACAGTTGATGGTCTGCACCAGTTAGTTCAAACTCTTTGAGTTTATCTCCGTTTGGCTGTGATGATTTGTTTCTAATAGTTCTAAATATCAAGCAATAAAGATAAATAATAGACATAGTATTTATACTACTTCAGACACTCATTATAAAATGATAATCAAGAGATTAGTCCAGTCTTTCCTTGGTGACTAGTAAAGTTAAGCCAAGAGGTGAATATCACTATCTTCTTATTTAAGCTTACAAGAAAAATTCTTTTTACAAGTTATCTAACTTGTACAAAAGATGAAGGACTAATGATACCCCTTTCACTGTGATCTTCACGAAGTAGCTCTCTTGAGTAATCTTTGAACTTATGAATGTCTTGCACGCTTGCCTTTCAATATAATTCAATAGCCTTACTTCAATAAGCCTTTAACGGTTCCCTTTTATAGGCTCAAGGAACAAACCCAGCAACATGGTATTTTTTCTGACATGACACTTTTCCACTCGTGTTCCCCACCATCTTGTTTTTTATTTTATCAGTCTACTAACTCCAGAAATTATGTCGTTATTTTAACACAAATCTTATTTGACTGACTCCAGACCTTTGACCCAACCCTAGCAATCATCTCTATTACAATCTAGTCTACTACAACCTCTGTTCTACATCCACTACTATAAGCCCTAGTCTGCACCTTGTAACCCTAGTCTTCACCAAGTCCCTGTTACAACCTTAGTCTACTCCAAGATCTGATTCAATTCTTGCCTTGCTATATTGGTCCTTCTCTGCAAGATGAATCCCAAATCTTGAAGTCTTTGAAGTTCTTTTGTTGCTCAAGAATGCCTTAACTGCTTAGTGAAAGTCTTTTGTACTAGTCTGTATCTGGTGGCTCACATGATGCCCATCATCTATAACCGTCTGCTCTCCAGCATCCAACCTATACTGCAACTACCTACTTGATTTTTCTAGCCTAAACATACTAACTATATTATGACTAATAAATCTCAGTTTTGTTACATCATTTTCTATACAGTTGGAGAGATTGTACATTACTATCAATCTTCCCCTAAATTGATGCTAACAAAAACTCGTATGTAAAACAACAAGTTTACAACTTTTCTTCCTACTAGTTTACATTGTTTTCAAACCAAAAACAAAACAAAAATAAAGAACGAGCAATAGAGATAGTTATTCTTTCCTTTGATGCTCGTTTCCCTTGCTGCGCTTATGCCTGTGTTCCTCTTCTGATTCTTTTCAACACTTTTGAGATCTTTCTTCTGACTCTCTATGTCGTCTACGTTCTTCAATGACTATTCCCCATGATGCCTTCGTCTCTTTACAGACATTTCCATTTCTTTGTCAGAGGAACGTGTTTTCTTGGTTCTAGAAGACTTCTGCCCCTGAGTATCAGCTGGGATCTTCTGTTGCTCTACTGCAGTAGTCCTAGTTGTCTTTTGAGGCTCTTCTATAGTTTGTTTCTCCCCCTTTTTGTTTACATTCAGGGTGAAGGTAAGAGCTTCAAGGGCAGTGCGCACAACATAGAGATTGGTTTTAGGTAATCTGTAAGGTTCGAGTTTCAACCTAGAGCGGGGTTAATAGGTTGTTTAAGACTTATCTTTTTATACGGAATACTAATTTTGTGTAGACTATTGCTCTATGCAGACTACTCAGGTAGTCTATAGGTAACAATTGGTAGTCTGCATTAGAGATTGATAACTCTTTGAGTTTATCTCTGTTTCGCTGTAATGATTTATTAGAAGCAATTCTAAATATCAATGTAATGAAAGCAATAAATAGACATAGTATTTATACTGGTTTAGACACTCGATATCAAATGATGATCGAGAGCTTAGTCCAGTCTTCCCTTGGTGACCAGTGTAGTCAAGCCAAGAGGTGAGTACCACTATCTCCTTGTTTGAGCTTACAAGAAACTTTCTGTTTACAAGTTATCTAACTTGTATGAAAGATAAAGAACCTAGATGCTTTGCACAAATCAAAACTCTAGACTCTACTGTAAGACTTTATTCTTCTGTAGAGTAGTGACACCTTCAACTGTATCTTCACGATTTAGCTTTCTTGAGTAATCTTCGAATTGCTAGATTGCTTTGCACTCTTTCCTTTTCAATCCACGTTCAATAGCACTCTTAATAAGCTTCACCGGTTCTTTTTTAAAGGCTCAAGGAACGAACCTTTAGCAGACAACGCAGTGTTCCTGGAATGACACTTTGCCACTAGTGTTCCCCACCATCTCGTTCTTGATGCTGGCAGTCCACTATCCCCAGAATTCATGTCATTGCTACTTTAACTCAAATCCTTACTTGACTGACTTTAAACCTCTGACCCCACTCTTGCAATCACCTCTGCTGCAATTCAGTCTGTTGCAACTTTTAGTCTGTACCCAGTCTCTGTTACAACCCTAGTCTGCATCCCATACTGTAACCCTAGTCTACATTTAGTCTCTGTTGTAACCTTGTCTACACTCAGATCTGACTCATTTCATGCCTTGCCATGTTGTTCCTCGTCTGAAGCTCAATCCTTCATCCTAAAGCCTTTGAGTTTTTTTTGTTGGTTATCAATGCATTAGGTGTTTATCCAAAGTTCTCTGTAATAGTCTGCATCTAGTGGCTTGCACGATCTTCATTCAACTGTAACCGTCTGCTCATTGGCATCTGACCTAGACTGCAACTTCCTACTTTACTTCTAACCTAAACACACTATCTATATTATAACTAATACGTCTAAGTTTTGTTACATCAATTTCTATACAAATGGAGGGATTGCACATTCCTATCAATCTCCCCCTAAATTGATGCTAACAAAAACTCCTATGTAATACAACAAGTATACAACTTTCTTACAAACTTAGTAGAATTTGTTGAAACTCAGTTCAACTTAACTACATTGTTAATAACAATATAATAACATAAATTGAGTAATCTAAGTATTATCTTTGATGCTCTTTGCCTCTACTGCGCTTGTATCTTCTTTCTTCATCACTTTCTCTGCTGCGCTTTGGATGCCTGTCCTCTGAATCTCTTCTGAAGCGTCCTCTTCGTTCTTCATTAGATTCTTCCCTATGATGCTTAGACCTCTTGAGCTCATTTCCTTGTTCAGAGGAGCTTTTCCTTTTTGTCGAAGCGTATTTCTCCCCTTGAGTCTGCTGCTCCTCGTCTGCAGGCTTAGACCTGTGCTGCTCATCTGCAGATAGTTTGTCCCCCTTTTTGTTAGCATTGAAGGTGGAGTTCAGTGCTTCAAGATCAGTTCGGACGCCCTTGAGCTCAGAGAAGATATTTCTCTGAACAACCTGCAATTTGGTTTCGAGGAGACCAAATTTGATGTCATTGATTCACATATGCTCATCAATATGTTGCTTGGTGGTCAGCATCGTTTCATTGAGCTTGCATAGTACAACATACTATTGCCCCTTGAATATTTTGAAATTGGAGGCGTGGATTCTTTGATTATGAAGGTTCACTGATCTGTTTTGGTTCATCTGATCAATGACTCAGGCTGCTAGATTCCTTAGCATCTCTCCAAAGTTCTGCTGCAAGGTCTGCCGTAAGTGGCTCCAAAGTTTGTAGGAGATCATGAAAAGCAGTCCTGATCCATGAGTGTATTCCATAGATCTCTTGATCAAGTTAGCATAGTCTGTACTGTGTTGTGTCTTCTGAGGTGAAAGGGGGAATTCTTTCCCCTTGTAGATGTGGTTGGATAGAGAGGATTTGAACTTCATGTTCTTCAAATGCTTTCTTGAGGTCTTTGATTACTGTTGGAGTCATTTTGGTAGCTGAGGTATCACTGTATATTGGTTCCAAGACTACAGAGGGTACATGTGGTTCCATTTAAGCTAAACCAATGCAGATGGTGGAGTAAAGACTATGTGTTCAATATCAATGGAAAGAGTTGCTTGTTGTTCCTCTGTTGTAACCAAATTGAAGTCGTTTGCATCATTTGTCTTGGCCGCAGAGACAATGAACTCGTCTATATTTGTTGGGGCTTAGATGGATATGACCTCAGCTATAGGTGAGTCTTCTTCAATATCAGGAAATTCTCCTGTCTATTGTTGAATGGGTTGCCCCTTATCTGTATGCTCATCAAGTGGTCCTTCTGCTGCAAGAGCAATGATCAATGGTGTTTCTGCAACAGATTCGTCAGTTGAGAGCTCATCATAACCTTCTTCTTCAGTTCGGAGTGCTACTAGTTCTGCTTGGGTGGCAGCTGGAGGAGCATCTCCTTCAGTAGCAGATGTCTCGTCTGTAACGTCCTTGTCTATATGAGTTTCTTTAGATTGCTTAGTTGCAGTCGACTGCATTTGAACTCCTTCAGTAGCTACTTGATCGATGATGTCATCTTCATCATCATGAGGGTCTTGTTGAGGATTCTGGAAAAACACATCAAAGCTACCACCGAGGAGGTCTATGAATACCTTTCTCGACCTGATCTGGGAGAACATCAACCAGGAAATGATATAGAGATGACAAACTCAATCTATTGAGTTCTGCTTCAATCTATTGAGTGTTGACAAACTCAATGTGCCTAAGGAGGGCATGTCTGAGCCTCTTGGTCTTCAGTATAGAGTTCTTGAACTCAAGAGCTCCGTTGATCAGGAAGTGAGGTTTCTTAGGACTTGTTGACCGGCTTACTTCCTTCTTTTGGAGTTCAACGAGTTGATGAATCTCCCCTTTTGTCATTCCAATTATGTCACCAATCAACGTTTGAGATTGGTCTGGATTGATCTCGTATAGTGTTTTGGGTCCTTGGGAAATCAACTTTGGTCTTGTAGATCGTGTAGTTCTCCTTATAGTCCTTGCTGGTGCGTTTGGAGTTGGTGTTGGTGTTTGTTGTTCTTGGCCTCTTGATTGGTAGATTGTGTTATGACATGAACTCCTAAATCAATTTGTCGCTTTGAATCTTTTTCTTCATCTTAGCTTGAGTTCTTTCTGCAAGCAGTTGGGTATCTATGACTTTCTGCTATAGTAGGTTTGCCTCGACTGCCTTGATCGTCTGCATAACTGATTCAATGATCTTCTCAGGAGAGGGATTTTCCTGAGTTAAGGATGTTGTTATTGTCCATACGGCAGTTATAGTGGTCGGTTGGTCATCTGTAATTGGTGAAGTTTCCATTCTACTGCCTAAGAATGGAACAATTGTTGTTGTTGTTGTTGCTTTTGCTGCAAGGGGTCTGATGGTGAGAGTTAGTGCAGCAGCGGTAACTGAGGTTGGTTCCATCTGAAGAGCTGACATCTTGGCCTCGATTTTCTTTATTTCTTCGTGGGTATAGTCTTCTACAGTAAGCCTCTTACTGAACTAAACTCGAGGGCCTTCTCATATCTCTTGAAAGCTCACTTGAGCTTCCAAGATCAGGTTCTCCAAGTCTTCATCTGCTCCTGCCTTCAGGAACTGAATTTCCATATTCGCATCACACAGGGCGGCAATTTCAGGTACTTTTGGTGGAATTCTTGATAAAGAGGGCTCAGTTATCAGCCCAGTCTGCACTATTATAGACTGATCAATGACTTCCTCAGTCTACATTATTGTAGACTGTGTTTCTTCTTCTTTGATTGTGATTGAATCTGCAACAGGCTTGTCGGATTTGGTTTCCTTGTCGGAGGTATGCACAATGATTTTCCTCTTTGTTGCTCTTGGTTTCTTTAACTTCTGTTGAGCTGGCTTCTTCTTGGTCTGCTTCTTTGTAGACCGAGCGTATACTGCAGTAGTCTGCACTACCATAGTGATCTGCTTGGCCTTCCGTCTGGTCCGTACTTCCACAGGCTTTTGTGGCTGGTCTGCAGGCTTCTTTGTGTGTCATGAGGGCGTTTTTCCTATCTTTTTATATTGGTTTGCTTGGATTAGTTCCACGGCCTTCCTTCTTTATCGGAGAGCTTCAACTTCTGTTTGAGAAGGACGCTAATTATCCTTCCAAATAGTGGTATTCTGGCCTTCATCGATCTAGCAAGTTATTACATGAGTAAACTGGCCTAGTTTACTCTTGTTTTTGTAAGGATCGTACACATAATCTCCTATTGATCGGAGGTTATTTGATCCTTGTTGAATTCTTTGGAGAGAATAGCTTTCTTCACAATATCAGCAAGTAGTTTGTGCTCTTTTGATAAGAATCTTTTCATTGTTCTTATCCCCTCATTTCATCTGTTTTGGCTGAGCATTGCTTGCCTTCCCAGCTTGACAACTTCTGGTGGAATAATTCTTGAACCTTCATTTGGAAGATTGAAGTATTCTGCAAGATCGTCAGAGTTCACCTGGATAATTATTCCTCTTGTAGTAGAGGTGTAAGTGATTTGCTGTTTGACTGTCTGCAACTTGCCTCTTCTTGATGAAGTCCAGAACTTCATCATCATATATTGTGCTTGTTCGTTCACATAGAGACTTGAGTCCAGCCTCTTCGATCAAGTCATCTATGTCTCTAACTTCTTCTTGCTCGTCCCGAATTGAATTAAAGTCAAACACTACACCTGTTTGAAGTTCAACTCTTTTCGAAGAACTCCTCTGAGATTCAGACTTTTCTTTGATGAACTAGATGGTGTGTTGGCCATTTTTGAAGTAATTTCAAAGAATCATGGTGTTTTAAAAATCGAATTGAAGTACTTTTCAAGAACTTATGGTTTTGATTTCGTACAGTAGAGCGCTCAAGAGTTTAGAGAGAGAGTTTGAGCGTTTGTTAGAGAGAGAGTGATTAGAGAGTAAAGTGATTTTCTAATTGAAAATCTGCAGTTTCTATACTCGTTTGGAAAATATGACAGTTGTTAGTGCTTTTTCTAGCCATTATGCAGTAGCAGTTATCAATTGACCGTTATGCACTATTTTAGGAAAGCAGTTATTTAACGTTTTAAAACTGATTTTGTTTCATAAAATAGATGCAATAGAGCACTATTGATTCTAGTCTGCACTCAGCTTATTGACTTAGAAGTAGTACAGTAAAACAGTAGAGCTAGTCTGCATTCTACACATACAGTAGAGCAGCAAAGTATTTTTGGCCAGTTTTATTGGTTTAAATCAAGTATACCCAATTCTCCTCGAAATTAAATGAACTTGTTTTAATCAAAGGGTTTTGTAAAAATATCTGCAACTTGTTTTTTTTTGTTGGAATGTATTCCAATTTAATATGACCTTTCTACACATGATCCCTGATAAGATGATATCTGACATCAATGTACTTGGTTCTTGAATGAAAAACTGGATTTTCTGAAATAGCCATTGGAGACATATTGTCATAAAATATAGAGGTTTTAGAGAATATTACACCATAGTCTGCATGTTATGACGTCATCCATAATATTTGTGGAGTAAAGCTTCCACCAGCAATATATTCGGCGTGTGCAGTAGAGGTAGACACGGTAGTCTGCTTCTTGCTGAACCATGATATTAACCTTGCTTCAATGAAATGGTCAACAAAACCTTGCTTCAATGAATTGACATGATCCACTTATGCTCTTCCTGTCAACTGTATATTCTGCAAAATCTGTATCTGAATAGCCTATCAGTATAAAATCTGATTCCCTAGGATACCATACACCAAGATTTGGAGTTTCTTTGAGATATCTCAGGATTCTCTTTACTGTAGTGTAGTGGGATTCCTTGGGATCAGATTGATACCTTGCACAGACACAAAACGCATATTGAATGTCTGGTCTACTAGCAGTAAGATATAGTAATGACCCTATTACTCCTCTATACATGGTTTGATTTATTTTCTTTCCATGTTCATCTTTATATATCTTTATTGATGTTCTCATGGGAGTTTTCCTATGACCAGCACTGTCTAAGCCATACTTTTTAATTGTGTTCTTTAAGTACTTGGATTGATTTAAGAAAATTCCACTTTTTAGTTGTTGTAATTGCAGTCCTAGGAAATATTTTAGTTCGCCCATTAGGCTCATTTGAAATTTCGATTTCACTAGTTCTACAAATCTTTCACAAAGCTTATCATTAGTGCAACCAAATATAATACCATCAACATAGATTTGCACTAACAATATGTGTTATTTATGCTTCTTTAAGAACAGAGTGGTATCCACCTTACCTCTTTCAAATTTATTCTCACAGAGAAAAGTTGAGAGAGTTTCATACCATGCCCTAAGTGCTTGTTTTAGCCCATATAATTCCTTATCTAACCTATATACATGCTCTGGATATTCATAGTCCTCAAAGCCAGGAGGTTGTTCAACATAAACTTCCTCTTGCAGCTTTCCATTCAGGAATGAATTTTTTACATCCATTTGATAGGTTTTAAATCCTTGGTATGCTGTATAGGCAAGGAACATTCTTATGGCTTCTAATCTTGCTACCGGTGCAAAGGTTTCATCAAAATCAATTCCTTCTTCTTGTGAGTATCCCTTAGTAACTAATCTAGCCTTGTTTCTGATAACTGTTCCATTTTAATCACATTTGTTTCTAAACATCCATTTGCATCCTACAACTGGATAGTTTTTGGGTCTTGGTGTGAGATACCATACCTCATTTCTTTCGAACTCATTTAATTCCTCTTACATTGCAACCACCCAGTTTAGATCATTTAGAGCTTCATTTATTACCTTAGGTTCTATTTCAGATATGAAACAGCTAGACAGGTATTCTGCATTTATTGCTTTTCTAGTCTGCACAGATACATTCTTATCTCTTATTATATCACCTTGTGTATGTGCCGTAATCCATCTTCCTTTATCTTGTTCATTTGATTCTAATTGTTGTTGAGATTGTTTTTCTTCCTAGTCTACTTTCCTTCCTGACATGGTCTGCATAATTTATCTTTTTTAAATTTTATTTGTGGTATAGCATCATAATGACACATCATAATTCTTATCACACAGCTGACTAATAGATAGCAGGTTATGTTCTAAGCCTTTGACATAAGCAACATCTCTAAAGATTAAAGAACCTGCACCAAGGGTTCCATAATATTTAGTTGTACCTGCCTTTCCTCCTCCAAATATGACAAGAGGTCCTTGTTCTTTTCTGAAATTTTCAAGGTTAGATTTGTCTCCTGTCATGTGTCCTGAGAATCCACTGTCCGAGTACCATATCCCTGTTTGTTTTTCCTATAGTGAAAACATGAAGAGCTTGTACATGGTACCCACTCATTTGGGTCCTTATTGGTTAGCTTTTGGAATCGACACTTGAATTATCTTCTTGTGTGAGTTCCAGCATTCAAATGATTTGTGACCAATCTTGCCACAGGTAAAGCAGTAGACCTTAGGTCTTATGCTTCTTAGTGGTTTGCTCCACTTGGTCTGCTGCTCTTGACATGAGCATGTGTGTCTCGAATATGGTTTTCTCCAAGTTAATTTTGAGGAGTTATTCCATACTGAGTAGTTAGGTGTATGTTGAGCTTTATATTCCCTCTTAGAGTTTCTTGCCTTATGCTTCTCATTATATTTATCATATGCATGTACAGGTAGTCTACTCCAATTCCTTTGAGGCTGAGCAGTAGAGATCTTACTCTGCAATAAAGATCTCTAGAGAATATTGTTCTTTCTCAGTACTGTTGGTGCAGCTGAGCTTTTACTGTTGTACATAGTTTGCGTAGTATAGCATTGGCTCTTATGCACATATCCTGCAGTATAGGCTTTCTTCGTTTGCACCCCTGCTACAGTATAGATGTTCTTTTTCTACAGGACTTTTGCAATGGTCTGCTCATTTTTCTTGGTAATGACCTTTTTATCTGCATTGTTGTTCAACTATTCATTGTATCCTAACCCGGTTTTATCATGAGAGGATTGACCTGTGTTGATCAATTTTTGCAGATCTAAGGTCTTGTCATTCCAGTTATCTACCTGCTTTTGAAGCTCAGTGTTTCTCACAGTAAGTGTTTCCATTACTGTATTGAGAAGCTTTACCTTTTCATTTGCTTCCTTGAGATTATCTTGAGCATTGATTATACTATTATTAGCCTCTTCATTTGAATTGCATTTCTCTTTGAGAGTTATAATTTTCTTAAGATTTTCTTTATTTTCTTTTAAAAGAGAACTAAAGCTTTCAGAAGTTTTTTCAATTGCTTCCTTCAATTCCTCTATAGTGGCTTCATATCTTTGCTGCATATGCCTGGTCTCTTTCCTTCTTCCTAGGGGTGACTTTGTTGTGGTCGTTCTTGAACCTTGGTGCAGACGAGTCTTGGATTGAACTTTTGCATTGAGCTGCAAAGTGTCCTGGTTTGCCACAGTTGTAGCAGACTTCCTTGTCTGCATCTTTGTTTTTTGAGGGGAAGTTCTTTTGGAAGTTTCTTTTTTTGAATAGCTTCTTGAACTTCTTCCCCATCAGTGCCAGTTCTTCTTATAGATCTTCTTCACTTATAGACGAGGTGTCACTATTCTCCTCTTCTGCCATGGATTTCAAGACTTTCTCTTGAGCTTTAAAAGCCAAGGTTTTCTTTCTTGCATTATCAATCTGCTTCTTCTACTCAACTTCAAGATTATAAGTATGCAGAATACCATATAGAGTAGCCAGGGATATCTTTGTTAGATCTCTGGATTTTGGTCGTTGTACTTCTCTTGTTGAGTCCTTTGGATCTGGCATCATTGGAATATTTGGTCCATCCAGGACAATGTCTTGTATCCTCTCATCAATTGAGTTGAGATGTGCAAGCATTCTCAACTTCCAGTCGTTGAACTTGTCGAAAGAGCAAGTTGGAGGTTCTCCACTGTTAGGACATTTAGGAAACTTTGGTGGTGCCATTATTGATGATAATCTTCACACAAACAAACTGTTAGTAACTTCTTTCCAAGTATAATATGTGACCTTTTCTTTCCAATAACCGTTAAGTCTGGAAAGTTAGGCTCTGATATCAATTGCAAGGTTCGAGTTTCAATCTAGAGGGGGATGAATAGGTTGTTTAAGACTTTCATGATCTTTTTATGTGGAATACTAATTTTGTGCAGACTACTCAGGTATTCTGCAGATAACAATTGGTAGTCTACAGTAGAGATTGATAACTCTTTGAGTTTATATCTTTTTGGCTGTGATGATTTATTAGAAGCATTCTAAATATCAATGTAATGAAATCAACAAATAGACACAGTATTTATACCGGTTCAGACACTCGATATCAAATGATGATCGGGAGCTTAGTCCAGTCTTCCCTTGGTGACCAGTGTTGTCAAGCCAAGAGGTGAGTATCACTATCTTCTTGTTTGAGCTTACAAGAAACTTCTTTTTTACAAGTTATCTAACTTGTATGAAAGACAAAAAACCTGGATGCTTTGCACAAATCCAAGTTCTGGACTCTGCTGCAAAACTTTGGTCTTCTACAGACTAGTGACACCTTCAACTGTATCTTCACGATTTAGCTTTCTTGAGTAATCTCTAAATTGCTAGATTGCTTTGCACTCTTTGTTTTTCAATCCACGTTCAACAGCACTCTCAATAAGCTTCACCGGTTCCCTTTTAAAGGCTCAAGAAACGAACCTATAGCAGACAACGCACTGTTCCTGGAAAGACAGTTTGCCACTAGTGTTCCCCACCATCTCGTTACTGATGCTGGCACTCCACTATCCCCAGAATTTGTGTCGTTGCTACTTTAACTCGAATCCTTGTTTGATTGACTTCAAACCTCTAACCCCACCCTGGCAATCACCTCTGCTGCAATCCAATCTGCTGCGACTTCTAATCTACAGCCAGTCTCTGCTACAACCCTAGTCTGCATCCCATACTATACCCCTAGTCTGCACCCAGTCTCTGTTGCAAACCTTGTCTGTACTCAAATCTGACTCAATTCATGCCTTGCCATGTTGGTTCTCGTCTGTAAGCTCAGTCCTTCATCGTGAAGCCTTTGAGTTCTTTTGTTGCTTATCAATGCACTAGGTGTTTATGCAAAGTCCTCTATAATAGTCTTCATCTAGTGGCTTGCACGATTTTCATTCATCTGCAACTGTCTGCTCATTGGCATCTGACCTAAACTGCAACTTCCTACTTGACTTCTAGGTTAAACACACTAACTACATTATAACTAATACATCTAAGTTTTGTTACATCTATTTCTATACAAATGGAGGGATTGCACATTGCTATCATAATCCAAACTTGGTGTTGTTGATGCGGATGGTCTCATCGAGTTATTGTTGAGTGATCTACAGAGCCTTATTCACCTTCTTTAGATCCGCTTTATGTTGGCTTTTGAACTTGTTGAGATTTGAAGAGCTCAATTTGTATTATTGAAGGTTGAGGGCATTGGCTCTTTGCATTTGGTCAATAACCTATGCTGTCATCTTGTTAAGCGAAGTCCGTATGTCTTCAAGGCCTTGGGTTCTGATTTGCCTCTCATGTTCAAACTCTTTTGCTATTGGCTGTAGGGCGTCAAGCAACTCATAAAGTGCTTCTTTATTCCATTCTCGCATATTGTAGATTTCTTGATCTAATCTTCCCAGTCTACTGAGGATGTGACTGTTGTTAGATCTTTAATTATGGGCAATTCCTCTGCTTGTTATAAAACTTCAGGGAGTTCCTCTATAGTTTCTTCTTTTGCTTCGACCTCTATTGTTTGTTCAACTGCTTGATCTTCCACTTCAACATCCTCTGTCTCCTCTACTGTAGGTTCTTCTATCGGAAATACAGTCTGTTGGTGTTCTGCAGTTTCTTCTACTGCCAGTTCTTCTATGGTTTTTTCAATAATTGGTGCTTCATCATGTCCTTTATCAGCTTCTTGTTCTGCTGCAAAGGACTTTGTTGCAGATGGTTCGTCTACTTGTTCTTCTACTGCAGGCTTATCAGCTTTGGGTTCTACTGCATGAGACTCTTCTGCATTGGTCTCGAGTCCTGTAGATTGTTCCTGGGCACCTTTTTCAGCAACTTGATCAATGATGTCATCATCATCATCGTCTTGAGTATTAAGATGCTGTTGATTACGACCATCATCACCTGATGGCTGAGGTTCTCCTAAGTCAGGTCTTGAGAGATAGTCATATATCTCCTGAGTTGCAGCTTGGACATGTTTGACTAAGAGCTTCTTTAGCTCAGCCTCAACTACAGGTTTGTTTACAAACTCAATGGGTCTAAGTATAGCATGTCTGAATCTGATAGTCTTCAAGATGGAGTCCTTGAATTCAAGTGCCTGATTGAAAGGAAATTATGCTCCTATTGGTCTAGTTGACCTGCAGGCCTCCTTCTTTTGAAGCTGAGCTAGTTGTTGGGCTTCTGCTTTTGACATCCCCTTAGTTTCTCCAATCAATGTCTACAATTTGTCTGGATTGATTCTGTATAGGGTCTTTGGTCCTGAAGGAATTAGCTTTGGTCTGGAAGCCCTTGTTTGCCTTCCAGTTCTTGTTGGCCTTTGGATTGGCAATTTGTGTTGTGTCACAAACTCCTTAATCATGCCCTCCCTTTGTTTCTTCTACTATATCTCAGCTTGCTTCTTCCGGCTAAGTAGTTGAGAAGTTCTAGTCATGAGCAGTTGAGCTCTTTCTTCTACACCTCGGACCGTCTGTATCACTGTGTCTATGACCTTTTCTGGAGAAGGCCTTGTAGGTCTCACTTCAGTAGTTGCAGTTGACCATACTTCTCTTGCAGAGATTGGAACGATTGATGTTGTGGTCACCTCTTCTATAGTTGGCCTAATTATTAGTGACCTTGCAGTAGAGGTGGGCTGAGGTAGTCCTTTCTGCTACAATTCATTGAGATTTGCTTCTATGTCTCTTATCTTAGCATGTAAGTATCCTTGTGCAATGAGCTCTTGCCTCAGTTGAGCTCGTGGTCCTTCCCTGATCTCTTGGTAGCTATTCTGAGCTTCAATGATAAGTTTTGGAGGTTCTCGTCAGCTCCGACCTTCAGAAATTCCAATGCCAAATTGGTATCATGAAGTGTTGTTACTTCTGATGCCTTTGGGGGTAGAGTCTTTGACGATGATGGTTCAATAATTTTCCTAGTCTACACTAAGGTAGATTATGCATCTACCTCTATGTTAGTTATTTCTGAACATCGAAGATCTCATATATTTTTTCCTCGTCTCACATCTGCATGACGAGTTTTCTCTTGACTTCCCTAAGCTTCTTCAACTTGATTAGCTGAGCTTTACTTACTTGCTTTCTTCTTGTGCTTGGCACTGCTTAGTGGTCCGCACTACTGCTTTTGGAGATTTCTCTGTAGACTTCCTCCTGGTCTGCACGTCTACAGACTGTTGTGACTGTTCTGCGGGTTTGATGGTAGTCTGCACATTTGCACCTTAGTCTGCATTCCGTACTGTGAGACCTCGTCTGCACCCAGATCTGTTGCACTTCATGCATTGCTGTGTTGGTCCTCATCTGTAAGTCTATTCCTAGATCCTGAAGCATTTGCAGGTCTTTTGTTGCCCATGCATGCCTTAGTTGCTTGGCCAAAATCCTTTGTAGTAGTTTGTATCTCGTTACCCACACGATGCTCCTCATCTGCGACCATCTGCTCTCCAGCATCTGACCTAGACTGCAACTACCTACTTGATTTCTAGTATAAGCACACTAACTAAATCATGGTTAATACTCCTAAGCTTTGTTTTATCAATTTCTATATAATTGGAGGGATTGCACATTCCTATCAGTTCTGTTGGTTCTTTCATAAATGAATTTGATCCCTGCATCTTGAATTAGCTCAGCTATTTCCTTCACCTCGTCCGATTCATTTCTCAAGTTCTCGAAATCGAGCACCGCTCTTGTTTGCAACTTCGCTTTCTTCGTTGGGCTCCATTGCTCGTGAGATTTGAGGCTTTTTTTAGGAGTGTTAATTTGAGTGTTTTCCATTTCGAGAAGTTTGAAAATGATTTTTCAAGTTGAAGAACTGAATGGAAAGCATTTTTACAGTGAATTGAAATGAATTGCAAACCTAGGGTTTTGTAGTATATGGGTTCTAGAGAGAGAAAAAGTAAGAAAATTGAGAGAGAAAATAAGAGAGCAAGGTGTTTTGAATAAAAAAAACTTTAGAATCTATACCCTTTGAAAAATATTATCGTTATCAACTTTAGATCAATGATTTGATCATTGCGAGATTTTAAACAATCTATTTTTAAAACGTTATTTTTTTTTGCAAAAATAGAGATGTAGTAGAGAAGGAGTATATCTAGTCTATATTCTTCAAGGAGTAGAGTAACATAATTCTAGTTTGCATACCATAAAATAATGATAGTTTGCATTCTAAATGTAGAGTAGAGCGGTAAAACATTTTTTTGCCAATTTATTGATTTAAGTCAATTATACCCAATTCACCATGGAATGGAATAAATTTTCTCTCATAGAGAGGCTTTGTAAAAATATCTGCAATTTATTTTTCTCTTGGAATATATTAAAATTTAATGTGATATTTTTGCACATTATCTCTGATAAAATGGTATCTGACATCAATGTCCTTGGTTCTTGCATAAAAAATGGGATTTTCTGAAATCTCCATTACAGACGTGTTGTCACAAAATATTAAAATTTCAGTGAATATCATACCGTTTTCTGCAAGTTATAACCTCATCCAAAATATTTGTATAGCACAGGTTCTTTCAGCTATGTATTCTGTTTATGGAGTAGAGGTTGACATTGTGATCTACTTCTTGCTTAACCATGAGATTAGTCTTGCACTAAGGACTTGACATGATCCACTAGTACTTTTTCTGTCAACTCTACATTCTGCAAAATCTGATCCCCTAGGATACCATATAACAAGGTTTGGAGTTCCTTTAAGATATCTCAGGATTCTCTTTACCTCAGTGTAGTGAGATTAATTGGGATCAAATTGATACCTAGCATAGACGCAGACTGAGTATTGGATGTCTCGTCTACTTGCAGTAAGGTATAATAATGAGCCTATTATACCTCTATATATGGTTTGACTTATTTTCTTCCCATTTTTATTTTTATCTATTTTTATTGATGTACACATAGAGGTTTTCATATGGCTTGCACTCTCTAATCCATATTTTTTGATTATGTTCTTTAGGTACTTAGATTGATTCAAGAAGATCCCACTTTCTGATTGTTGTATCTGGAGTCCTTGAAAGTATTTTAATTTTCCCATTAAGCTCATTTGAAATTTAGATTTTATTAATTCAGTAAATCGCTCACAAATTATATTATTAGTACAATCAAATATAATGTCATCCATATAAATTTGCACTAACACTATATGTTTTTTATGCCTTTTAAAGTATAGGGTGGTATCTACCTTTCCTCTCTGAAATTTATTCTCACATGGAAAGGTTGAGAGAGTTTCATACAATTCCCTTGGAGCTTGTTTTAGTCCATATAATGCCTTGTCTAACTTGTAAACATGTTCTGGATGTTCCAAGTCTTCGAAACCAGTAGGTTGTTCAACATATACTTCCTCTTGCAGCTTTCTATTTAGAACGACACTTTTTACATCCATCTGCTGGACTTTGAATCCTTGATATACAGCATAGGCAAGAAACATCCTTATGGCTTTCAGTCTTGCAACATGGGAAAAGGTCACATCAAAATCGATTTCCTGTTCTTGTGAGTATCCTTTTGCAACTAACCTATCTTTGTTTGTGATAACTGTTCCATTTTCATCAATTTTGTTTCTGAATACCTATTTACAACCAACAACTTTATAATTTTTTGGTCTTGGTGTTAGATATCAACTTCATTTCTTTGGAACTCATTCATTTTTTCTTGCATGACATCTACCCAGTTTGGATCACTCAAGGCTTAATTTGTTATCTTTGGTTCTATTTCTGCTATGAAGTAGGCAGACATGCATTCTCTGGTTGTTTCCCTTCTAGTCTGCACAGGTGCATTCTTGTCTCCAATGATATCCTTTTGTGTGTGTCTTGATCCATCTTCTCTTCTCTTGTTCATCAGTTATTTGTTCCAGTTGTTGTTATATGATTGACTGTTCTGGCTCTACTGCATTGTGGTTTTCTTCTATGTGTGTAGACAACTCTTCCTTTTCTACAGTTTTAATGCGTTCGTCTATATCCTGTTTATCATCTATGCATGCACAATCCTCATCAATGACATTAGCATCATGCATGGATATTTCTGATTCATCAAAAGATACATGTACTCACTCCTCAATCGTTTGTGTTCTTATATTATATACACTAAAGGCTTTACTGATTATGGAGTATCCTAAGAAGGTTTTCTCATTTGTCTAAGGATAAAATTTTCCTAAATGATTTTTTTCATTATTATGTATATAGCATTTGTATTCAAAGATATGAAAGTATTTGACACTTGGTGTCTTCTCTTTCCATAATTCATAGGGGGTTTGTTTTTGCAGTTTATGTATAGTGCATCTGGTTTGAGTGTAGCATGTAGTGTTTACAGCTTCTGCCCAGAAACTTTTTTGTAAGTTTGCATCAACAAGCATTGTCCTAATTGCTTCTATAAATGTCCTATTTTTCCTTTCTCCTACATCATTTTTTTTTTTGAGGTTTTCTAGATGCTGAGAAGTTGTGTTTTATTCCATGATTATTGTAGTAGGTATCTATTCCTGTTTGATCAAATTCAGTACCATAATCACTTTTAATTGTGATTACCTCGATGTCTTTCTCATTTTGAATTTGTCTTAAGAATCTAGTTAGCAGACTATAAGTTTCACTCTTTTTATATAGAAACATTACCCATGTGTATATTGAGTAATCATCTACTATGACTAGGATATACTTCTTTATACTTAAGCTTTCTATCTCAACTGGACCAAAAAAATACATATGTAATAATTCCGGAATTCTATTTGATTCTGATGAATTTAAAGGTTTAAAACTTACTCAATGATCGAGATCATTCTTACGTAAATTTAACCATCTTCAACTTAGCATTTTTGATGAGAAATATGTTGAACATGGTTATTTTTATATCTCAGGATCAAATTGTTGAAAGCGTTGAGTTACAAAACAACCAAGCCCATTTGGAACAATTCAGCGGCCCAATCTAGCAACGAAGCTCAACCCATTTCACACACCAAACAGGGCCAACAACAAAGCCCATCTCCAGCCCACTTCATTCCAACCCAACAGCCACAACCCGGCAGCCATAAATTCAGCAGCCCAGTAACCACCAGTCATGCGCAGCAACCATACGCAGTCAATCGCAATCATAATCATCCAGAAGATTAGATTTTGTGTTCATTTTTCCATAGGCGTGTTCCGGAGATGAGATTTGTGGATTTTCTTACCTCCCTGATGACGTATTTGATCGCTGAATTCCATCTATAAAAGGGGAGAGAGCAAAGAGAGAGAATGATAGCATTAAGCCACCACGATTCATAACATGGTTCAAAACTGAAAACAAACACCAAATCAAATCCGTCGGACCACCAAGGAGACGATGACTACCAGCCGTCGCCTCAGATCCGGCATCCCCAGATGATGCCGAGAGAGGAGGAAGAAAAGGAAGGACGAAGAAACACCTACCTGAGAATGTTTTGTTCTTCAAACATTAAGATCATGAACTAAATTCCAAAAGGGTATGGTAAAGGTTTGCTAATTCATGAATATGTATCGTTATTAAGCTATGATTAAAATGACTCATGATTAAGTGATTATTACGCTCTTAATGCTTTCATAAGATTGATCATCTTTTGAATGATATGTGTCGTACAATTGAGATCGAAAGGAGATATTGTATGAATGCTCAAATAATAAACACCATGGATTAAGTTGATATAGAAATATATAACTTGATACATGCAACAGTTATAGCCATAGATGTCGCATTCCTATGTTGAAAAGTAAAGGATTTCACAAAACTTAATGCATTAGCGTTTTCCTAAATTCATATTAGAAATAATATGGGTTGTTAAACAATAGTACCGTTAATATTGCTCGAGAGAGAATATTAATGGTTTCAGGAAATCCTGGTATTACATTAGAATACAAATCATAACCACAATAATATTACATTGAAGTGAATTTACAAACCTAAGCCTTAGCCACCTCTCTTATTGATTAAACTCATTCTATCTTTATTAATTACACAATCACCAACTATTTCATCGTCTAGATAAAGCAAGAATAACATAATTTCGATTCATATTTGCACATTCCCTATGGGTTCGACAATCCGATATTTATTTACCAATTATTACACGACCAGTGCACTTGCTGTTTTACCTGTTAAAATTACATTGGTCACTCAAGTCTGCTTTCCCTCTTGACATGGTCTACACAGTTTATCATTTTTGAAATTTACTTGTAGGAGACCTCTCACTAGTGATAGGAATGTGCAATCCTTCCAATTGTATAGATATTGATGAAACAAAACTGAGATGTATTAGTCATAATGTAGTTAGTATGTTTAGGCTAGAAGTCAAATATGTAGTTGCAGTCTAGGTTGGATGTTGGAGAGCAGACGACTACAGATGATGGACATCATGTGAGCCCCCAAATGCAAACTACTACAAAAGACTTTGGCTAAGCAGCTAAGGCATTCATGAGCAACAAAAGAACTTCAAAGGCTTCAGGATCTGGGATTGAGCTTGCAGACGAGGACCAACATAGCAAGACATGAAGTGAATCAGATCTGGGTGCAGACTAAGGTTGCAGCAGGGACTTTCCAAACTTAACAGTTTGTGGAAAGAAGTTACTAACAATTTGTTTCTGTAAAGAACAATAACACCACCAAAGTTTCCTAAGTGTCGTAATAGTGGAGAACCTCCATGCACATTTGACAAGTTCAACCATTGGAAGCTAAGGATGCTTGCACATCTTAATTCAATAGAAGAAAGAATGCAAGACATCATCACTGATGGACCTCATATTATATGATGCCAGGTCCAATGGATGCAATAAAAGAAGTACACAGGCCAAAGACTCTTTTGTTCAAAGAAGACTGGGATGTGGTGATGGTTGATAGAAGAGCTCAAAAACCAGATATTCAAAGCCCTTGATGATAACATGTTTGAAATAATGGTTCATACAACCACTGCAAAAGAGGCATGAGAAGCTCTACTACAAAAACATGAAGGAACCAACAAAATAAGGGAGACTAAGAAGGATGTCCTATTGCAACAATACGATTGGGTCTCAATGAGATATAATGAAAATTTGACCACCTTTTATGAAAGGTTCAAATTCTCATCAACAATCTCAAAACATTAGGAAAGATTTTCGAAAACAAGGAAGTCAACCTAAAGTTTGTGAGATTTCTTGGTGAAATCTGGAGCACAAAAACCACAGCTATAAGGGAATCCAGAGATATAACAAAAATGTCCCTGACTCAAATATACGATGTATTGCATATATACAATCTCGAAGTTTAGCGAAGAAGCAAATAGACGATGTCAGAAAAAGACCTTGGCTTTCAAAGCTCAAGAAAAAATTCTCAAGTTCATGTTAGAAGAGGAGACCACTGATACCTCGTCTACAAGTGAGCAAGGACTATCTGAAGAGGTGGCACTGATGGGAAAGAAGTTCAAGAAGTTATTTAAGAAGAACAATTTCAAGAAGAACTTTCCCTCGAAGACAAAGAAAAAGCAGAAAAGGAAGTCTGCTACAACTTTGGCAAACCAGGATACTTTGCTGTACAATGCAGACGACCAATACAAGACTTGTCTGCACCTAAATTCAAAAGCGAACACAACAAGGACAACTCTGGAAGAAAAGAAAGAGACAAAGCCTATGCTGAAAACATATGGAGCGATACAGACTCTGATGATGAAGACACAATCTCAAATGCTCAGTTATCTCATGGCTAAGGATGATGAAAAGTAGCAAGTATTTGATCTTTCTGATTTAGATGTCATCATAGAGGAATTGAAGTAAGTTTATGTTGAACAACCTCCTGGATTTGAAGACTTTGAATATCCAAAATATAATAAATATATGTTAGACAAAATATTATATGAATTAAAACTAGCATCTAGGACATGATAGTTCGATGCTAGTAGATTCAGATGTTCATCCTCGCCCTTCAAAGCTGTCGCAGTTGTTCTGGTATCTATCAAATTCCTTTAAAAGGCTTTCACCTTTGCAAGAGTCTCCCTAACAACGAGCTGAACCTCATAGTGTAGGAAATTAAGTGTAAAACCGACATACTTCCTCCCCATTCGTTTCATAATATAAACAACATTTGTCTATTTGAATCGGTCTAAAATATATACAATATATAATATTTAGTAATTTTTTACATATAAAAATATCAAAATAAATCATCATCAGTTATAATATACCTACTATATACTCTCACAACTATTACAATAAATCTCACTATCATTAAATAAAATATTCCTGTGTCAATAAATTTCACAAAAATTTAACACACATTAATTTAGACGTTGGATCAATATGTTATTTATATAATAAAATGACAAGATTTTCACACATTAATTTACGTGTGGGATCAAACAGAGTTTTATGTTCTTGGTCTTTTTCTTTATAGTGCTTGATATCAGTGTGCTTTCTCTATCATATCGTAAAGCATTATGTTGAGCAAACCATATCGGATCGCCGCCGTCGATCACTAATAACCCTTGTTCTCCCACTCCCTTTCAACCGCCACCACCGCAGCACTACGCTGGAAAAGGGTCAATTCAACGGAATGACATTTTTCATATTTTGTAGAAAATGCTCTTCTTTATTCAATTCTTTCCACTTGAGCAAGGGGCAGCTGCAGACCTTTTGCTGCAAGCAATTATACAAGTAGCGACAACCAGAACTGCTCTAAGACTGCAGCATGCAGTCGTCCAATAGAGGATCGTCTTTTTTCTTCCCTTTTCTTGGGTCAAGGTCGAGTTCCTTGTTTACTGGCTAAAGTTTGCCACATCTCTCCGAGTGATTGAGTCCGAAAAAAGGATACAAGAACGGCGAACCCAGCCAAAAACCAACAGAAGCAATGCTAACAGACAATAGGGTTATATGAAGGGCATTTTTAGATTATGAGTGATCGGACACAAAATGTTGTCCAGTACATGGCATTTCAGTAAACAGCCCCCTGCCTACTCTGCCATTCACTTGGCCCAAAAAATTTCCGGCCCTTCTGGAATCTTTCAGCTCAATACTTTTTTCAGTCACTTAACTCTCTTCTTCTTTTTCAATATCACAATCTTGTCCTTGATATCTTTTTCAATAGGCTTCCCATACATGGCTTTGCAAGCAAGAAGGATTGACCGTACATGGGAATCGTCCTTTGGAATTCTAGTAAGCACTTTAGCAGCAGACCGAAAATCACTAGATGCCATAAGCGCCTGATACATCCTGCACGAGAAATTCACCCAGAATGAAACAAATAGACGATAAGGAGGTCAGAATCGCTGTGAAGGTATCAACTACATGTTTCATCAACCATATCGGTATAATGGCTAACAAGTTTAAGAACAGGGGTCTCAAGACAATATCGGTCAAAAGAAAACTTGGTCATGTAGCACCAAAAAGATCTAACACGCTTCATCTTAAGACGCTTTGTACAGGAGAAATAAGTCATGTGCCTGATACCACCTGGCAGACCCAACACTGAATTACTATAACCAGAAAATCCATAAGCTAAGGCAAATTTTTATGGATCTTGATACCTGCATGGTATGGAAGAGGAAGAATGGATGAAACCTGGGGCTGTAAAGGAAGTAACTGGACACTGAGCAACCAAGAATTGGAAATAATATCAACAAGGATTTCAGTTTGATACAAGGAGATCTATGACATACAAGTTCCAAGAGTCTGGAAACCATTGAGAAAGTACTTCACGTCAACACTAATAACTACCGTCGATATTTTATCAAAAAGAAAAGAAAAAAGATTTTTACATATAACCACCTCAAATTTGTTTATAAAAAACCACCTCAAATCTTTATATTTACAAAAACACTACTTAAATCATATGAAATTTAGAAAAACACTACTCAAATCGTATGATATTTTCAAAAACATTACTCAAATCATATAATATATTTAAAATAACAGTTATCATTAAAACCATTATCTTGAACGATTTCTTTGTCTTTTGTCTAATCTATTCATCAATATAGCTTTTTCATCCCTTTGTATGAAAATCTATAATCTTCACATTATTTCTTCAATTTCATCAACTTTTCTGTTTTTCAAATCTTAATTATCTTTTTTCTGATTCGAAAACTCAAATCATAATGAATGTTTGTTAGGATGTATAGATGAAAATATTAAACAAGGAGAAAAGAGAAAAATTATAAAAATTGTTAAAGTTAATAAATTCACTAACGACAACAGATATTATGTAAATATCATTAAAATTGGATAGTATTTTTATAAATATGAAGATTTGAGATGGTTTTTTGAAAATTTTTAACATTTGTGATGGTTATTGTAAAAATCTCGAAAAAAAAATATAAAACGTATATATCACTAGAAAATTATGCAGGTCAGATCATGATGAATGGAGCTCTATTTCTCATCTCATTCAGCATTTGTTTTATCCATGTTCCTACGCTTAATGCAATTCTTTCTCAACCACAATTAACTTGTACTTACAAGAGCATCTCCACGGCGAAAGATTCAAGATCAGTTCTCAAC